>CM030033.1:2487465-2640798 GCA_017639485.1 Pluvialis apricaria
CGCTGGCCCGGCCCCGTCTCACCCCCCCGTAAATAACCCGCGCCCGCAGTATTTTAAATAAACACGGAGCGGGACTGGGGGTTGGGGGGGGGGCTTAATTCAAGGACAAGCTGGAAAAGGCCACAGGGAAAAGTTATTGTCCCGGGGGTGAGCGCTGGGACCCCCGCGGGGAGGGGGGGGGAATTCAATTCCCCCCCCGGATGGACGCAGAATCCGTATAAAAATCCCCGTTATAGCGCTAAAAGGAGGGGGAGGTGGGGACGCAGCAGCGAATTCCGTCGCCAGCGCTGGGCAGAGCTGTCACTCAGAGCCAAGGAGCTGAGCTTGGAGGGGGGGGGAATTAAAAAGAATAACAAAAAAAAATTTTTAAAAAAGCCATTTTTAAAGCTGCGAGTGGTGTCGGAGCAGCGCGGGGGATTGGCGCAGCCATCAAGCTGCAGCCTTTCCTTTTTATTTCATTCCTTCTTTTTTTTTTTTCTTTTTTTTTCTTTTTTTTTGCCTTAACAGTGGAGAACGAAACCGGGGAAAAGATATAAAATCGCTGCCTCGTGGTCCCCTGTTTTAATTCCTTTTTCCCCGCCAAGTCGTAGCCGAAAGCAGCAAATCCGCCCCCTCCGTCTCAGCCCAGGGGAACTTTGTGTCCCTCCGGCCCCGGACTGTCACCTTCGGGGGTGATCCGGGGGGGGGTATAAAATTAAAATAGACCATTTCAAGCGCTTACAGAGATTTGATTTGATTTGAAGTGGCATATAAATGAGGGGAAAAGTGACATTAACTCCCGCCATGGAAACTCGCAGGGTTGTCCCCATGGTGCCACCACTGCGTCTGGTCCATACAATCCCATTCCTGGTGCATCTCATGCTGCTTCTGGTCCATTGAACCCCATCCCTGGTGCCTCCAGCCCCATCTGTCTCCATCCTTGGTCCATCCATGCCCATCCCTGGTGCCTCCAGCCCCAACCCTGGTCCGTCCATCCCCATCCAACTCCATCCCTGATGCCTCCAGCCCCATCCCTGGTCCGTCCATCCCCATCCCTGGTGCCTCCAGCCCCACCCCTGGTCCATCCATCCCCATCCATCTCCATCCCTGATGCCTCCAACCCCATCCCTGGTCCATCCATCTCCATCCCTGATGCCTCCAGCCCCATCCCTGGTCCGTCCATCCCCATCCCTGGTGCCTCCAGCCCCATCCCTGGTCCATCCATCCCCATCCATCTCCATCCCTGATGCCTCCAGCCCCATCCCTGGTCCATCCATCTCCATCTGTGGTGCCTCCAGCCCCATCCCTGGTTCATCCATCCCCATCCATCTCCATCCCTGATGCCTCCAGCCCCATCCCTGGTCCATCCATCTCAATCCCTAGTGCCCCCAGCCCTATCCCTGGTGCCCCCAGCCCCATCCCTGGTGCTTCCATCCCCATCCCTTGCCCACCCATCCCCATCCCTGGTCCATCCATCCCCACCCCTGGTCCATCCATGCCCATCCCTGGTGCCTCCAGCCCACCCCTGGTGCTTCCATCCCCATCCCTGCTCCATCCATCCCCAACCCTGGTGCTGCTGACGCTGCCCCATCCCTCCTGCACCCCCGTGCACGCACCCACCGTCGAGGTGCACCCTCCAGCCCCGATCCCACCACCCCCCCACCGCCCTCCTCGACGCCCCTCGCACAGACACCCACACACACCCCCCGTCCTTCTCGCCGCACTCCCCCCTCGCAGCGCGGCCAGAGCTGCTTTCTCTAACGGCTTCTAATTTTAGCGACCTGGAGGCGGTCCAGCAGCGATGGCGGGGGGGGAGGCAGATAGATGTCTCGATCGATCGATTAAGTAGCTGTTTGGCTGCCGCGAGCTCGGCGCCCGGCCGTTGGGCGAGCGATGGCCAAACGTCCCGTCCCTGGGACGAGGAGGTGGCGGTGGTGGGATCCCACGCGTGTGCGTTCGTGAATGTGTGTACATATGTGCAACACGTGTGTGCGCGCGCACGTGGCGGCGCTGGGATCGTTAATTGGGAGGTAAGTTTGCGGTCAGTAGGTAGCTGCTATGCGAAGGCGCTGCCCCGGCTCCTTAACCCCTTCCGAGCCCGAGGTGGGTCAGGGCAGAGACCCCCAACCGGGAGGATTTGACCGTGGCCATGACCCTTCCCGGGCTGTGGGCCCCCGGAGAAGCTGCTGCCGGGGGGTGGTATCGGTCTCCTCCGGTCCCCGTCTCTTCGGGATCCCAAAGGATGCTCAGGAGCTGCCGGGGTCAGGGCTTTTTTGGGGACCTGAGGGGTGATGTTGGCCACGCCATCTCCCAGAGCTGTCACGCCTAACGTGGACACCAAGGTGACAGTCCCCAGGGACTGTGGGGCATTGCAGTGGTGACGGGGGCTCGGGCAGGACCTGGGGCCGCAGCATCCCCCGGGTTCAGGTTCGGAGCGCAATAACCTCTGCCGGCACGGCAGCATCCCTCCCTGCACTGGGGAAACTGAGGCACGGCTGAGGACCCACAGGGCACCCACATGTCTCCTCTCCCCCCAACTCCGCTCCCCCCCCCCGGTGCTAAACCCTGTGGAGAACTCATCAAGGTCGCCTCGGTGCCGCCAGCTAATTTACAGTCCTGACATTAAGGCACCAGACAAAATCTGGCAACGCGGCGCTGGGGTGGCTTATATACGACGGGAGGATTTATCGGGCGGCAGCGCTCGCCTGGGCCGGCAGCACCTGCCCCGGTGTGAGCATCACCCCGGGCACCCGCATTGCTCGCCGGTGTCCCTTGGCCTGTCCCCTGCCCCTCTCTGCTCTCTCCAGCCCCGCTGTCCCTCCAGCCCTGCCAAGCTCTGGGAGAGGGTCCGTCCCCTCCGGGCTCTCATCGTGCCCTGGAAACCATCTCGCCCCAGGAAGGGCTGCAGTGGCCCCGCACGGCTCCCCATGGCCAGTCCCGCAGCCGCAGCACGGGGCTGCCCACGCTGGCTGCTCCCGTCCCCATCCCCATCCCCATCCCCATCCCATCCCATCCCCGTTCTCATCCCCATCCCATCCCCGTTCTCATCCCCATCCCATCCCCATCCCCATCCCCATCCCATCCCCATCCCATCCCCATCCCCATCCCCATCCCCATCCCCATCCCCATCCCCATCCCATCCCATCCCCGTTCTCATCCCCATCCCATCCCCAGCACTTCTCCATTCCCATCTTCATCCTCACCCCCACCCTGTCTCCACCTTCATCCCTGTCCTCAACCCCATCCCCGTCTTCAACTCCATCCCTGTCCCTATTCCCATCCCAATCCCATTGCTACCTCCATCCCCGTCCCATATCCGCCTTCAACCCTGTCCCCAAACCCGTCCCCATCCCCATTCCCGTCCCCATCCCAATCCCATCTCCATTCCCGACCCCTTTCCCATCCCCACCCTCACATTTATCCCTTCCCCAATCTCATCCTCAGCCTCCTCCCCATCCCTAATCCTCATCCTTATCCTCAGCACCTCCCCATCCCCATCCCAGTCCTCATCCCAAACCCACCCCTATCCCTGTCCCTTTTCCCATCCCCACCAGTCCCACAGGAGTCCCCGTCCTGCCCCACTGGGGAAACTGAGGCACATGCCACACCGAGCCCTGGTAAATCACCGGCAGCTCCGAAGGCGACAGCCACAAATTAACCGCACGGGGTTTTTCGTGTGGAGGATCTGGCGGGTGTAATTGCCTGGGCGGCGTTCCCGGGCGGCGGGAGACGCCCTCCGCAAAATACGAAGACTTTGGGGGAAAAAAAAAAAAATCTACTTGACAAGAGAATAATAAGGGTTCGACGCCAAACTGCGAGCGAGGGAGAAGCAGGCTCGGGGGAAGTCTCCGGCGAGGGAGACGCCGGCACAAAGGGAACAATCCCAGGCCGGTGGCGTGCCGGCAAGGCTCGGCTCACAGCGGCGGAGGAGCGAGGGCCGCGGTGGGGGTCAGCGGGGACGGGGGACAGTGGCGGATTTGAGACAGGCCACGGCGCGAGGACTCAACCCTTATAGTAGACACTAGAGAATCCACCCAGACACAGCCCCCCCCCACCCAGGGGGCGATAATCCCCCCCAGCCGGGGTGAATAACCCCCCCTGGCAGCTCCTGCCCCGGGGTCTCGCCCCCCGCAGACCCCGCGTGGTTTCTAACGAGCTTAATTCCCTGTTGAGTCAACAGCACGGTCCAGCGCCCCCGGCCCCCCGCGCCCCGGCCCAACTCTGCCGGGAAGGAGTCCCCTTCCCACCTCCCCACCGGCCCCCTCCGTGCCTCAGTTCCCCCCCCCCAGTGCTGCCCAGGAGGAGGAGAGCGATACAGTGGGGTGGGAGCGAAAACGAGAGATCCCACGGCATCCCTCGTTAGCTGGGCACTTCGTTAGGCTCAATGCCCCCTCCGGACCCCACTCCCGGCACAGGACGGGACGTCCCCCGGCACCGGCACATCCCCACGGATGCTCCGGAGATAATCCATCTTCTGGAAAAGCGCAGCACTAACTACGGCAGTCAGCCCTTCCCGTAAACGCTCGTTAATTAATGCCAAATCGCCGCGCCATTACAGGACGTGGAAATCAAATGACTTCATTGTGATTAAGGTTTATTGCCGCCGGGGAGCGACAGGACGAAGAATCATTTGCCACTTATTGGAAAGGGCCGTGGGGAGCATTTGCCGGTGCCGTGCCGGCGTGCCGGAGGGATGGAGCCACCTGCGCCGGCACCGGGGGGACCCGCCAGGCGTCCGTCCCCTTGGCCCTGAGGCCACTGTCCCCCACCAGGGAGGTGGGACATGGGGGACGCTGGTGCTGTAGACGGCACAGCGATGTTGTCGGTGGGGTGGATGGGACGCGGATGTGGGTGCCGTGGATGGGACGGTGATGCCGGTTGTGCCAGAAACGTCCCCGTGGGAGAAGGTGGTCTCCATCCCCAGGGGCACGTGGGGACATGGAGGACCCTCACTGATGCACCCGTGTTTTGTGGCTGCGGGGGGACCTCAGGCACGTCCCCGTGACCTCCGCCACATCGAGGATGGTGGTTTTTTTGTGGCAATCACCAAAAATCGCTCCCTGGGACTCGGTGCAGCCCGGGGGGGGGACGCACCAGGCAGAGACCAGGGTGGGTTTTGCCCCGGCAATGGGTGACATCGGGGGGGATTCCCCTTCCCCAGCGGAGGGACAGGAACCCGCCAGCCCCGTCCCCTCTCATTAAACCCCTTTTCATCCCGCTTTGATCCCGCAGTCGGGGTCAGCGCAGGCGACCGCGGCACCCAGGACCGGCAACCAGTGGAAGAGGTGTGTGTGTGGGGGGGACCCTTTCCCAAAACCAGTGGGCCCCCCCCCACACCCTCTCAGCTCAACGAATCCCGCCTGAAAAGCCGGGACCCGGTCAGGTTCGGGGAGGAAAAAAGATACCGGGCTTTACAGTAACGCGCACTATAGAGCCACTGTTTCGGCAGTGACCCCCCGGGTCAGAGGTGAAGGGTTTCCCAGGAGTGTCTTTGAAGAGAGCCATCTTTGATGAGAAAAGAGCCTCTATACAGATGTCTCATAATTACCATGAGAATGTGGAGCACATGGCGGCCGCGCCGGCCCCAAAGGGAGCTTTAATGGAATGTCATTAAAACCCCCCGTTCGGGGAGGTTTCTCTCCCCCTCCACCAGCTTCGCCCCACTTTAACCTCTTTCAGGCTCAAATCCCTCCTCCCCTTCCTCGATGTGCCACGGTGCGTCGATGCCGGGCATCCCGGCGTCCGCCTGAGCCCCCTCGGGGTTGGGTACCCCGGTGCCGCACAGGGTTGGAAGGTGTTGGTTTGGGTCCA
The DNA here is from genome assembly GCA_017639485.1 of Pluvialis apricaria. NCBI lineage: Eukaryota > Metazoa > Chordata > Aves > Charadriiformes > Charadriidae > Pluvialis > Pluvialis apricaria. Next base: position 2,493,256 of record CM030033.1, read on the forward strand.
AGGAGGCAAATTCCTCCAGTCTGGGGGAGATTTCGGGAGGGACGCGCCCAGCCAGGACCCAACCAGCACCTCCATCCCCTGCAGAAGCCACCCGAGTGTTTCCTAAAGGGGATTTGAGGTTTTTTGGACTCAAATCTCTCTAACCCAGCCCGGGGCGGTGCAGAGGGGCAGCCCAACCCACGGCGAGGCCGAAGGCTTCCCCTCTCTCTCACCACGGGCACCGCAGGCATCACCCATCAGCACCACAGATCTCAGGGAGCCGGGTTGTACCGGGGCCAGGCAGTAAAACGCTGACCCCAGTCCAGGTCCCCTCCCAAAAATTCACCTCCCTGGTGATGCTCCAGGTCCCTGGAGGATGGCCGGGCTCCTCCGTCCCCTGCCCTTGCCCGTCGCCACTCCACATGACAAACCGCCGCTAATAAAACCAGTCGTGGGGCTAATATATCTGTAATCCGCCTTTGATACACGGGGGACCCGGTGTCGAGGGCAGCAGCGGCCCCAGCACAGCGCGCGAGGTTAATCTCCGTGAAATCGTCCCTTCAGCCCGGCTTTTATCCGCGTGTCAAGACGTCGGGACGGGGAGGGTGAACGGGGCTGGGGGCACGGCGCGGCACGGCTTCGGCGGCACGCACCGAGACATCCATCCCCAACCCCATCCCCGGAGGATTTTAGTCCCTTTTGCCCTTAACTCCGGCAGTCGGCACATCTCTCCGGTGTCTCTCCAGGCCACGGGTGAGCCAGCAACGTCCTTCCCGGCCGGGGAAACTTCAGACGTGATGAGACCAACACACACCCCTGAAACGGAACCCAAAACCTCAAAGCTGTGTAAAGAATCCCAACGGGTAAACCTGGGCTGAGCAGTGAAACCTCAGCCTGGAGGTGGTCAGGATCTGCATTTCAACGGTTGTGGGTTTTACTTAGGGCAAGCAGAGGAGGAAAAAGGTGTTTTCAGGCAGAAAACGCTGTTTTTTTTATCATTTCAAGTACCTCCATCATGGCTTGGCCGGGAGACAAGGGGCTGCTCCCCTCCACGGTATGGGGGAGAGACGGGGATGAACGGCGAAAGAGATGGAGGAGAAGAGAGAGGGACGGAGAGAGGGATGGATGGATCTGGGGAAGGAGGGATGCGCAGACAATACGGCATCTCTGGAAAACCAGGACATTTCAGGCTTGAGGGCACCTGTGCAGCCCCCCAAGACCCCGTTCAGCTCGGCTACAGGTGACATTTCCCACTGGAAACATAGTTCACGTCCTCCCCAGATAAAAAGCATCGGACCCTCTTGCTTTGGCTCTCCCAGTCCCGGCACCACGGGCTCAGGCACCGGCTCCCTCCAGGGCTGCGGTCGCACTGATGCAGCCCCGGTTGACGGAGCCCGGAGAGGGAACGTGTGGCGGGGGCAAGACCCCGGGGTGTGGGGACTCGCGGCGTCCCGCATCTTCTGTACACGGGGCCGGCTGGGAAACCATCGCTAAAGGGTGAAAAAAAAAAAAAGAGCGATATTAAAAAAAAAAAAGTGGTGTCTTGGCTGAAGAAACATCCCCATTAGACACCCCGCCGCAGCGTGGCTCCCGGCCCCCTTCCATTGTCAGAGAAAGGTCAGCCCCTGACTAGTTAGTTATCATTAGCTAAGGCCAATTTAATCATGGCGATTGTGTATAAATCACTGCGGACAAACAGGGCACTTTCTTCCCTCCCTGCCTCCCCGGCTCAAAGGTTGACAAATCTCCCGGCCATCTCCCCCTCCCCAACCCAGCTCCGTCGGCTGCCCAGGGCTTTCGGCCGCTTTGCCAAATATTAAAGGACGTCGTAAATCACCGGGGCGCTGCCCATCCATCAGCCTGTCAGCCTGAAGATCAGGGTCACGGGTACGAAAGAGCAAGGGCCGAGCGGGAATGGCAGCGGGGCAGGAGCAGGACGGACGGGCAGCGTCAGAGGCCGGGAAGTGTCGGGGACCGGTGGCGGGGGGGGATGCAGGGATGAGCCGGGAGGGATGGAGCGGCCCGAAAACAGCACTGTTGCACCCAGGTCTGGCTCATGGTGGCTTTTCCTACCTCCCTCGTGTACCGGCAACCTGATGTGGCCCATGGGAATCAAAGACGGGGTTAGAAACTGGTGTCTGGGTGGGAAGAGAGAGCTCCCGCCTGTCCTGCGGCTGCCTGGACCATGCCGACAGGGTGCTCGGGGCTCAAGGGATGCTCAGGGCTCAAAGGATGCTCGGGGCTCAAGGGGTGCTCAGGGCTCGAGGGGTGCTCGGGGCTCGAGGGGTGCTCGGGGCTTGTAGGATGCTCAGGGCTCCAGGGCCTGGTTTCATCTGCAATGCCCCTAATGATGCTTCTTGCCCCACTGCAGTGGTTGGTTTCGGGACGCCGCAGAGTCAGGGACCAGAGCAGGCCGCCCCCGCTGAGGGAAACCGAGGCACGGAGAAAACATCCCCACCCTCTTTTCAGAGCAGAGACATCCACCTCTCCCTGCTCGAATGAGGCAGGCACCAAAAACCCTGTTCAAAATGTTTTCCTCCTGTGCACAAACTGCTCTGTAGCTTTTCAGGCAGCTCGCATATATAGTTCCTGTTCAAACCCTGTTCAAAGTGTGAGAAACACGCTCACAGTATTGAATTTGAGTCAGGGGCAAATTCGGTGCAGCAAAGGATAAGTATTACAGCGCTGGGAGCTACACAGGGGATTTCTCCTCCCGTGGCTCAGTTTCCCTGTCACAAACGTGGATTTTTATTTCATACACCTTATGCCTAGTCATGTTTTTTCTTCGAAAACAATTCGCATGATCAATGAGTTTTCGGAACACAACCTCCCCCCAATTGCATAGTCAATGAGCTCTTGGAATGCAACCCACCCCCAAACATGCCCCCTCCCCTCAAGCGGCGCAGGCGCTGTGCTTCTTGGTGGTCCTTGAAGTCTTTCTCACCATGTCCTTCTGGTGGCTTCTTTCTTCTTCACACTTCTGTGGTTATCCTGGCTAACTACACCACCCTTTGTCTTTACAACCATCCCGTACTTTCAACTGTTGTTTGCTTTTGATATGCAATCTAACGCTATCCCTCCCCCCAAACGCATAGCAAGCACATACCTATCTTAGCTGAAGCCATAGCAAGCACATTTCTACTGACTGTATAGCACGCACACACCCATCTTAGCTGAAGCTGTAGGGAACACACATCCATTTTAGCCGAAGCAAAATTCTTTTGCTAAATTACTTATTACAATTCCACCCATTTTCTTTTTATAATTTAATTTTGCTGAAGCATTCTACATTCATTCCACAGGATTCTTCCATTGTAGTAAGAATTTAAGTGGTTTCTTCGAGGTCTTCTTTTTTCTTGGGTTTTCTCAATATCATGAGTTTCTGAGGCCCTGATGCTGCCATCCTTGGATCTACAGACCATTATCTGCATTCCTTGGATTACACTGCGAATTAATCTTATGAAACAAGGTATTAAACAAGGCAGAAATAAGAAACTTGCTAAGGCACACAGTAAAACCAGTCCCAATTTCTTACACCAAGCAACCCCTAGCAGTCCATCCCACCAACCGGCGTCTGCTACTGATTTCCATTTTTGCACCAGTACATGTGCTAATTTCCGGATATCAGTAGCGATTCCTCGTACTGCTTCTCTATTATCATCAATTTTTAAACAACAATCAGATATGTTAAATTTTCCCCACACTCTACTGCTAGCAGATAGTCTAGTGCAAGCCAATTTTGGTAAACTGCCGCCCTTGTCTGAGTTTGTTGGTGAGCGAACAGTTCTCGTCCTGAAGCCGTTTTGTTAGTGATCAGCTCAACTATCGCTTGTAGCCTTATAATCCGATTCAGCATATAGATGGGGGTTCTATATCCCCAGCTCCCTTGGGCCCACGTGGCCGGTCCATATGTCTCTATGAGGGGGCCACTCATGTTCTCCCCACCTTTGATGTCCTCCTATTACGTTCCGCTTCTGTCTCTTCAAGCTTTCATATACCGGCACTCCTAGCTCGTCACCGTCTTTAGATGTCAGTAAGAAAAATCCTGGTTGAATTATTCCTAAGGTGCAAGTTCCCCCCCAATTAGGTGGTAATTCTGGGAACGCCCGGTTTCCACACATCCAAAACAACCCATCCGGTGCCTGCCAAAACTCTTTCGTTGTATCTTCTATGTTTTCCCAATATTGCGAGATGTCTTTAATTCCTGAGAATGGATTCATACCCTCCTTTTTACATCTAAAGAGACTACTGTTTGCTACCCGGGTGCAATTTTTGCTCTCATTTTGTAACGCTAGATATGACCTTGGTTTTTGAGGAAACCAAGTTCGGGTGAAATTTGAATCTGTCTCTAAGACTTTTTTACATTGGGTCTCCCCCATTTCATTTGCAAAGTTCTTTCCCTCCCGGGTCAAACAGACTTTCCCAATTACTGTGGAACTTAACACCCATCTATCAGGTCTCCTTTTTCCTCTCATGGTGAGAGTATAATTCCATTCCAGGATTTCAATCGGACTCAAACTTGTGCCTCTCCACGGCCACTCTTCAGTCATTACAGGTCCCCCACAGACCCAGCAGTCAGTCACATTTAATTCCTTAGTTATGTCTGTTGCTAAATTTAAAAACAAGTTTTGCCCAAGAGTGGGGAATCTTAACTCTTTTTGTAGCTGTTTTTGTAGCTTCTGGTATATGCTCTCATTTTGTACTTTCAATTGTTTTCTTCTCTGTTTTATAACCTTTGTCACGCTCTTCGCTAGTTCTTCCTTCACCATATCTTGTACTCCCCCTCTGTCTGAAATATCCCAGCGAGCTGCCTTAGTGAAGCAGAGCCATTTTTCTCCTCTAGGGCATCCTATTCCTAATCTTGTTCCGCCTATTCCTAAGTTCTGTCCAACCCAATATTCTCGTCCGCCGTATTTGCACACTCTTAAACTCTCACGGGTATAACATTGGCGATTGATATGCGTGTGCACGGTCATAGTATAAAGGGATTGTCTACCCCAGGAGACCTTCTGGTAGCACTTCTGGCATTCATCACCAGATACCAAAGATACTGCTAATGATAACAACAGTAGAAGTGGAGGTCCAGCACAGCTTATACCCCTACCTCTCGTGCCTACTGGGGTGCCTCCAACAGCCGAGAAATATTTCTTCTTGGCAGCGAGTACAGAGGCCGACCTGGTCTTGCCCTCCATCCTCTTTAGCTCGGTATCTCTGTTTCTTGTGGTACGATAGGGTTTTGTCTTTGGTCCTGGAACCCGTATTGGAGTTGATATTTCAAGGATTTATAAACATCCTGGTTTGGGTCAGTCCAGATTAAGTGATTCTCTGTGGGTTCTGCAACAATAATACACTTATCTATTGGGGTTGCATACTCACATCAGATATGCTAAAGATCGAGGACTTGGGAGAGGTACCACTCCGGTCTGCCACGGGGACCTAAAATGACCTTATTACAATTATGACACTTAACCATATATACATGCAACAATTCCAGTAGCAACAAAGTAGGGTCGAAGGGGTTTGGTGCCGCCCTAGTCCGAAGGCACCTTTGAGGTTTTCACTGTCTGTTGTTCCCATGCAGCAGTGCTGACTCTTATGTGCCTTCTGAGAGCTCTCCAGGGGTTTTGTCTGTCAAAGCAAAAACACGAGACTTCCTTCTCATGGTTAACTTCAAGGGGTCTTTGTGTGTCTCTACCACCCACTCCTCAGGCAGCTCTACTGGCTCTTTTACTCGCGTTATGTGGGTCCACCCTCTTTCTTTCGTTCGAATTGCTGTTTCAGTAGTTCGCAGCACTTGGAAAGGTCCTTCCCAAGTAGGTCTTAAAGTTTCTTCCTTCCATGTTTTCACTAATACCCAATCTCCTACCTGGATATTGTGTATTTTAAAATCTAATGGGGTGGTTTGTGGGAGTTTCCCCTTCTCCCAGAGTTGCTCCAACGTCTTTACAATGGTCTAAACATACTTGCGAGCATAGGATTCTCCTAATTCTGGGACTAGAATCCTTTCCCTATTGCCCATGTAAGGGAGCCCGAACATCATTTCATAGGGAGAGATCCCCAAGTCTTTTCTTGGGGCCACTCTGATCCTCAGTAGTGCTACAGGCAAGCATTTTGTCCACGGCATCTGTGTCTCTATGGATAATTTAGTCAGGGTTCGATTTAGCGTCTGGTTCATTCTTTCTACTCGTCCTGAACTCTGGGGATGCCATGGAGTATGTATGTCCCATTCTATTCATAATGCATCTGTCAAGCCCCGTATTATTTTTGACATAAAGTGAGTCCCTCGATCTGAATCAATCCTTTCACAAATCCCATACCTAGGGATTATTTGTTCCAGCAACACTTTTGACACATTGTTTGCAGTAGCTTTTAGAACAGGGTATGCTTCAAACCAGTGAGTTAGATGGTCCACTATTACCAGTAAATATCTCCATCGTTGAACTGGTGGCAATTCAGTGAAATCTACCTGTATTGCTTGGAAGGGTCTTAGAGCTAGTTCTCTCCCACCATTTACCTGTTTCCTCATTACCTTTTTGTTTACTTTCTGACAGATTAAACACCGATCTACCAATTGTTTAGCTACTGTATATATTCCTATACACCCATAATTCCTGAAAAATTGGTCACATAAAGCTTGGGTTCCCCAGTGGGTGCTCTGATGCAGCTGTGTCATTACTTCTCTAGCTAAAGCTTTATTCAGCATTTGTCTCTCATCCGGGAGTAACCAAATGTCTTCAGAAGTTTCTGTTCCTTCTATTCTTTTTAATTCGTCTTTTTCTTTCTGTATGAACTTTGGAATCTGCTTTGGAGGGTCCTCCGTCGGTATTAAAGCTAACATGGTTATCGGTCCTTTCTGTGCTGCCAATTTTGCCCGCTCATCTGCTAACCGGTTCCCCTGTATTTCGAAAGATGTCCCCTTCTGATGTCCTTTTATGTGCACGATAGCAATTTCATTCGGCTTCATCAATGCTTCTAATACTTCAGTGATTAGTTTTTCATGTATTAGCCCCTTCCCTCAGGAATTTATTAGTCCCCTCTCTTTCCAAATTTTTCCAAAGGTATGTACCATTCCATATGCATACTTCGAGTCTGTATAGACAGTGCCTTCTTTTCCCTGAAGATAATCTAAAGCTCTCTTCAGAGCGTATAGTTCACAACTCTGGGCTGACCAATTTGCTGGTAATTCCCCTTCTTCAATTACTGCCTCTTCTTCTCCATCGATGACAGCATAACCACTTGCTCTCTTTCCATTTATACATCGGGAGGAACCATCTATAAAAAGTTTTCTCCGGTAGGGCATAGGCGTGTCTATTAGGTCCTCCCTTACCCTGGTTTGGTAATCTATAAAGTCTAAACAGTCATATTCCAGTTCCCCACTTCCCTGTCCATACAAGAATTGTGAGGGATTCAGGTTTCCATCTGCTACGAGGGTCAGATCATTCCTTTCCATTAAAATGGTTCTGTATTTCAAAATTCTGGAATCTGTTAACCACCGACCAGACTTCTGAGATAAGATAGTTCTTACAGTGTGTGGGGTACCTATCCCTAATTTGACTTGTAAATCTCTACCCAGCAAGTGTACTCCTGCTTCTGGTATTAATAAAACATCTGTTTTTATTGTCCTTTCATCGTCTCGTATTTCTACTTGTTCTACTATTGGTACTTTAAAACTTTCTCTCTTTGCCCCTACCACAGTGGTTTGTCTCTTACTAACTTCACATCCATAAGGCAATTTCATAATACTAGACTTCTCAGCTCCTGAGTCTACTAAAGAGGTATAAATTTCCTCCTGGGGGCCTAATTTTAAATTTATCAAGGGCTCTCCGTTTCTTTCTTCCCCCAGGAGGTGGAGCCCCTGACATCCCTAATCAGTAGCGTATTCTTCTTGTTGACATATTTTAAACTCTTGTTGATCTCTCTCTCGCCGGGGACACTCTCTTAAAATGTCCTTCTTGCCCACAATAGTAACACTTTCTGCCGCCCGGACCTTCTGGTTTCATCCATATGGGCTTTTTGAGCGGTGGCAGATGGGCTCTCTGTATCTTGTATGGTCTCGTTCCTGGCCTTAGATTCTGGGGCACCTTATCTTTAGTCTTTGTTATTTCTTTTACAGTCGCTACCATTAGCTTCGCTTTTATCCTCTGCTTCTCCTCATCACGCCCCACATATACTTTTTGTGCTTCTCGTAACAACTCATTGATTCCTCTCTCGTGCCAGTCTTCTATCTTCTCCAGTTTCTTCCTTGCATCTGGTCAGGCATGGGTGACAAAATTCACTTTTAATAATTCCTGGCCAGCCACGGTCTCTGGGTCAATTCCAGAAAACTGCCGAATATTTCTTCGGAGCTTTTCCAACCATTCTGTCGGAGACTCCTCTTTCCCTTGTTTATCATCAAAGGCTTTGCTCACATTTGACCCCCTCAGGGCTGCCTCTTTAATTCCCCTTATAATTAATGTCCGATAATCAGACATGTTTCTTCCCCCTGTGGGGTCTTTTTGATTCCAATCAGGTCTTTGTAGGGGTAACTTTTGGTCCCCCGCCACCCCATGAACGTTTTCCCTTTCCCATATTCTCATCCCTGCTACACGAATCATTTGTCTTTCCTCAGGGGCAAACACAGTTCCCAGGATGGGTTGCATTTCTTCCCAAGCGTATACATTTGGGCCTAAAAATTGGTCTAATTGTTCTGACAAACCTAGGGGATCTTCCAACAATTTCTTCACTTCTTTTTTAAAGTTCCTGACTTCTGTACTGGTTAGGGGCACATTCACAAATCCCACCCCATTTTGAACTCCTGACATCGGGACCTCCCGTGACGGATGCAGCTCGATTGGTTCCGTTATTTCCTCATTTTCTTCCACTATGGACCTCCTCACTTCCTGCCTCCGTCTCCTCTGGCTTTCCCTTCTAAAAGGGGCTTGAGGCTCTCTCGTGCCTTCTGGAAGGTTGGGATTATATGGGGGAGGTAAGTGTTCAAGAGGATCCCAGACTGGTCTCTGGTCCTCGTCCTTCTCCTTTTGTGTCTCCGATTTAAAAACCCCTACATCTCCTTTCCAGCATGCTGCCTATTCGCTCTCTTCTTGATCGAACGGCTCTTTAGAGTTAACGTGTACATTTAGTGTTTGACACAGCCATCCCTCCATAGATCCATACTTTGGCCAATATAACTTGTCTGGCCTTATGGGCTCTTTGGTCCATTTAAACATACAGTAATTGATCATCTTTGCTTTATCCTTACCCTGGGTGCAGAACTCTCCTTCCTGCCCCCATTGTAACAACATCCTCCTTAATGGACTGTCTGGAGGTATTTCTGGAATTCCCCAATCAGTTTTTCCCTTAAATTGCTCTTGACTTTTTCCTTGTCCCATTTTTCCCGGGGGGATCTCTCAACTCCAGCCTTTCGCTTCGTCTCTTCACCGGCCGGTGTCCTCGCGGAGATACGGAACAGCGGTTAAAAAGACTCCACACTCGCTTTGCAGATCTTGTCCGCGTCTCATTCACACCACTCTCAATCCCCCGTCACCCAGCCACCCGAGTAATACTTAACAGTCAATTTTCTTACCCAGGTCTTGTGCACAAGTATTATCGGCTGCCGCGGTTATCCCTGGGACCCCTCTTTGGGCCACGAGCCCCTTCGCTGAGCTGTTGCCGCTGGTCCATCACTGTGAGCGGGGAGAACCCGAGGATCGCTGAAATCAGCAGTGGCGCGCCGTCCCGGTCTGCTCACCCGTCCAAGGCTCCAAACGTAGGCTTCAGATATCCCAGACTAGCCCCCAGATTGTGAGAAACACGCTCGCTGTATTGAATTTTAGTCAGGGGCAAATTCGGTGCAGCAAAGGATATGTATTACAGCGCTGGGAGCTACACAGGGGATTTCTCCTCCCGTGGCTCAGTTTCCCTGTCACAAACGTGGATTTTTATTTCATACACCTTATGCCTAGTCATGTTTTTTCTTCGAAAACAATTCGCATGATCAATGAGTTTTCGGAACACAACCTCCCCCCAATTGCATAGTCAATGAGCTCTTGGAATGCAACCCACCCCCAAACATGCCCCCTCCCCTCAAGCGGCGCAGGCGCTGTGCTTCTTGGTGGTCCTTGAAGTCTTTCTCACCATGTCCTTCTGGGGGCTTCTTTCTTCTTCACACTTCTGTGGTTATCCTGGCTAACTACACCACCCTTTGTCTTTACAACCATCCCGTACTTTCAACTGTTGTTTGCTTTTGATATGCAATCTAACGCTATCCCTCCCCCCAAACGCATAGCAAGCACATACCTATCTTAGCTGAAGCCATAGCAAGCACATTTCTATTGACTGTATAGCACGCACACACCCATCTTAGCTGAAGCTGTAGGGAACACACATCCATTTTAGCCGAAGCAACATTATTTTGCTAAACTACTTATTACAAAAGTGTTTTCCTCCTGTGCACAAAGATCTCTGGAGCTTTTCAGGCAGCTCGCCTGCACGGTTCCTGCCGAACCCACTTGTGGCTGCACACAGTGCTGGGCGAACCGCTTCCCAAAGGCGAACCGCTTCCAAACTGCACACACTCGCTGCCCGCACAGCAGAGCACTGTTTCAGCACTGTTTTAACCGGCTCCCTATGTCCAGAGCAGAGATCTCCACCTCTGCCTGCTCCAATGAGGCAGGTGAGAAAAACCCTGTTCAAAGTGGTTTCCCGTTGAGGGCAAAGTGCTCTGTAGCTTTTCAGGCAGCTCGCCTGCACGGTTCCTGCTGAACCCACTTGTGGCTGCACACAGTGCTGGGCGAACCGCTTCCCAAAGACGAACCGCTTCCAAACTGCACACACTCGCTGCCCGCACAGCACAGCACTGTTTAGGCACTGTTTTTCCCGGCTGGCTTTCAGCAGCCACACAAAGAGGGACGGAGCCAGCGTCCCCCCTCCACGGGGACCAGGACCTGGCCCAGAAGGATGGAGCCGGACAAGGCATCCAACTTTTTCTCGCCTCCCTCCCTCCCCACCTTCCTTTTCTTCCCTTTTTATTCCCCCCCTTTCCTTTTCTTGCCTTTTTTTTTTTTTTTATTTCAATCTAATTGAAGGGGGGGGGAGTTGTGGAAGATAAGAGCTGCCAGGGCTAATTACACCTCATTATTCCAAAGGATCTCTCACGCCTCACTTCTCCTCAAACGCTGGCAAAAGCGAGGGGGAGGGGGATGGCTATTAAGGGAAAAGCCTTGGTGGAAAACAAAGTTGGTTAATTCACACGGCGCGGCCCTGCGGCGGCTGCGTGGGGGCTCCCCTCCGCCTCCCGGGGCGCCGCGGACGGTTAGTCCCAACCGTGGGGCCGAGCGGGGTTTGGGGGGGCCCTGGGGTGGATGGAGACCACCCTGCGGGGACGGGGCTGGTTTGGGGTGCTCGGAAGGCATCAAAGCCATGACCTTGAGTATCCCCACGACCTTGGGTGTCCCCACGTCCTGGCACGTCCCTACATCCTCGGGTGTCCCCACCTGGAGGTGGTCTGCTTTGGCAGATGGGTTTTGCAGCAGGTGGTGAGGATGTCGCCGCCTCGCTCCCTGCCTCAGTTTCCCCCGCTCCGCACATGAGCAAAATTCCCCGTAACCCCCAAAAAGACCCTGCAGAAAAAATCACCCGCAGCCCCAGGAGCCGGGATCCCGGCTGGGGCTGCAGCGTCCCCATGATTCGGAGTGGGAGGTTTAACCCCCACATTTTTTCAGGGACCTGTTAGAGCACGATGGATAAGAGGGGCTGATTTCTTTTTTTAAGCATTCCCCTCTCCAGCCAGAAATTTCCCTGCCTGTTTTCCAGCTTTTAACTTGCTTCCCGAGAGCACTTTGGGGAGAAATCCCACCTCTGCTCCAAGCCCTTGCAACCCTCAAAAAAAAAAAGGCATTGGGAAGCTTCAGCCGCAGGCAGAGACGGGGACGCGAGCATCCTCCCCGCTGCCCAGAGCGTGTCCGACTCCGACCTTTCCCACTTGCATGAAGAAAAGTTACGGCAGCGGCTATTTTCCACGGACACCCGCTGTGGGTCTGGCCCGGCATCGCTGCAGCCTCTTCCGCAAACCCAGTTTGCTTTCTCTGCACCACAAAATACAACTTTTACAACCTTTAAGATGTGTTTCCTCCACAAAACTGCATGCCACAAATTCTCTGCTCTCCAGTGCCGTTACTTATTTATATTAAAAAGGAGGGATTTGATCACAAAACAAGAAATCTCCCATTTTGCTTTGCCAGTAAAGGCTCCAGCCCTGCCTGCGCGGAGCAAACCGCAGATCTTTCCACGAGGATGGGGAAGGTCTTAAAAAGTTTTTGCACGTGGGATAATTAACAGCGGTGATATCCGAAGGATGAGGCTGAGGGTGGTTGGGTTCGATATGGATGGGGAGAAATAGGGATTTTAAGAGGCGCTTTGGGAATACCGTCCCTCAACAGCTCCCAGCCGCGTCCCCAGTGCGGGCATTTCGGCAGGGAGAGGTTGAGACCTTCCTCTGCCCAGACGCAGGGCCGGATCCAGGAGATGGGGAGGTACCTCCATCCCTGAGTGTCTGTCGGGTACCACATTCCCGGAGCGGTGTTAAAACAGCCATTGATAACATCCCTGTTTTCCATCGCTAAATCCTTACCCCCTTTCTCCCATCGGTTGGGGTTTTCTCTCCCTTCCCCGTGCTGTTTTGGTGGTCCCCACTCAGCCTTTCTAGCCGGGTATCTTGTCCTGTGGGAGACATAAGGATAATTCGGATAATTCAGGTAATTTAGATAATTGCGGCTGCAAACCCGCCTTCTCATTCTCCTGTTTTGTGCCCCCAAAGTCCTGACATCTTTTATTTAAACCCAGGAGGGCTAAATCCATCTCGTTCTCCTGTTTAAAAATCAAAAAGTAACCTTTAGCAAAAGCCAGAGAAGTTGATTATAGGAAATCTATAAAATGTCTATAAAATAAGGACAGGAATACGTCACTTCTTCGGGCCTGGAGGGACAGACTCTGAATTTACAAAGAGGAGTGGCGGCTTAGAGCGGGCTGTTAGAGGATGCCACGGGCTTTAAGTTGTGGGCTCTTCCCAGATATTTTGAGATAACGGATGAAAAAAAAATTAATATATATATATTTATCTGGAGCTTGCTCATCCCCATGAACAGCCACCGAGCTACAGGACCGCTGCCTCACCCTTATTTTTCTAAGTGTGGAGAAGGGGAAAAAGGTATTAAACCCAATAAACCTCCCCAGCAATGGGAACGAGTCCTTTTTTCTCCCCTTGGAAAAGCCCCCCAGACGAGCAGCTCCCTTCTCTGCTCTCCCCGTGAGAGCCCGCCAATGCCGACGCATTTTTTTCCCCAGCGAAATGATGTATTTGTAAGAAATTATTTCAAACCCACCTTGCTGGACCACAACCTTTCCCCTTTGAGGCAGCGCAGAGCCAGGAGCCCCTGTCAGCCCCAGCAAGCACTGAGCAGGAAAACGAACGAACAAGTAAGCAAATGGAAAAGGAAAGATTACCGTCAATATTGCGTCGCTCTCAAGTTCATTAATTTGCGGTTTAAAAGGCTCAGAGGCGTGTTAAACAAATCTCATCTGTGCCGTGTTGCCGACACCTTTGTGCTTCCAATCCGAAGCTGCTTTTATCCCAAGGAATTTATTTTTCCTCCGTGTTGCTCCAGCCCAAGCCAAAAGCAAACGGTGATTAAGCAAATGTGGTGATGCCTTTTTTTAAAAAAAAAAATTAAAAAAAATTAAATCACTTCTCGTCACTTTTAGCTTCCAAACTTATTTCTAAAAAAATAAACAGAGGGTTGCCTTGGACTTTTTTTGTTAGGTTTTTTCCCCCAAATGCAGGGCATGGGATGGGGTAGTGCTAATGAAGCTGGGGTTTATGGCTTTATAGCTCACCGTGTCTAGCGGCAGCCGAAGTTTTTCAGGCTGCATGTGCCCTGCTCGCTCCCAGCTCCCTCCGCCGCTCGCAGCCTTTAACTTTCCCCTCTGCAACAGGCAACAGCATCTTCTGCAAATACTGAGGCAGTTTCGCCCCTTCCTCGAAGGAAAAAAGCAGCGAGTTCTCCAGCCCGGCGTGCCTGCACGGCTATCTCGGAAAAGAGCAGAAAAGATACTTGCAGATTAATACCATTAAGTAGGATTTAAAAAAAAAATAAAAGCAATTGAGGTTGGATAATGCCCTCCAGAACAAACCGGCTCTATTCTCCAGCGCCTGGCAGGTCCTTGTGTGCCCAGGGGTATTTAGCATGTCTTTAACAAAGCTGAAAGCTGCGTATTGAAATGGCACTTTAGGACTATCCACGCTGTGTGCACTCATTGCCACCTGAGGAACAAGCAGCGGTGTAAAACCCACCGCAATTGGCTCCGTAGGCGATGCAAACGGCCACACAGGCTGCAAATCGGCGCGGCACAAGGGTAAAACCCTTGAAAAAAAGAGCCTTCAGCCAGCGCAGAACAGGCACGGGTTTCGGGCGAGCTCCTCCGCGGTGCTCGGGTCTCTTATTCGGCTCCAATCCAGCATAAATTCGCCCGCCACGACCTGCTCCCCGGGTCTCCTCCACCCGCAGGGATGGGGGACCGGCGGGGGGATAGAAAGGGGACGGAGGCAGATTTAGCGGATCCAATATGCTCACCGAGCAGACAAGGTGATTTTCCCAACAGAAACACGCTTACTAAATTTTCAAGTATCTTGAGAAATGCACCTGTTTTCCCTCCAGTCAATAGCCGAGGCTTTTATGATTTGTTAGAAAAGCTTTTATAATTTTTTACAAAAGCTGAGGCTTTTATGCTTGCTGCTTAAACTTCCCCAATCCTATGCAAGCAACGGATCAGTATTGCTGCAAACAAATTCAGTTTAAAAAGCAGAAAGCTTCTGGATATAATCAGTGTAAAGGACATTTCAAGTCAGTATTTTTTGCTAATATATCCCTGGAATAAGGATCTTCTGCGCCTACAGTGTTTGCATCACCCTTACGAGTGATTCTGTAGCCGTTGAACATTCAATCCCACCGCCCTGTTTGCTAAACACAGGATTTAATTCCAGTCCCCGAGAAGGCGACGCAAAAAAGGGCTTTTTTGTAAACAAAAGAAAAAAGAAAAAAAATTAAAATTAAAATTTGAAGCTGAGGGAGGATCTTTTTGGGGTGTAAAATAGCCCCTGGGAACGGTAAGTGAGGGATGCTACCGGAGAGAAATCGCCATCCCCGGAGAGAGCAAGGACCTGCCGAGGGGGAGACAGAGGGAAGCGAGGGAGCAGGACTCCCCGGGGAAAACGGGTCCTCTCCTGGGAAAAACAGCCAAAAGACCAAAAGCAGAGGAATTAAAAACGCATACGGCAGCATCAGAGGACGGTGAACATATTTTGGGGAGGAATCAAGATATATTTATATCGTGGCCTCCTCCCCCCCCCCCAAAAAAAAAAATAAAAATCAATTCAATAAAACCCCTTTGTGTCTCTTCACGGTGATTCGGGAGACAATTATTTGTTAGAAAGGGACTTCCCAAATATTTTCAGTGGTAAAACCTCCAGCCAGCAAAGTCAGCCCAAATCCAAACTTTTTAAGGGTTTGGGGAACTTTTCCTCTGCCCCCGAGCAGTCTTAAGGAAGGTTCGCTTCCCTCACTCCGCGAGAACGACGCTGGTTTTCATGCCAGCTCAATATTTCCTTCCGAAATCCCATTTTTCAAGCCTTCATTCCATTTTCCTGACAGCATTTGTTTTGTGGTCACCAGACAATATATTCGCCGCGCTTTGTTATCGTCCATTTTCTGGAAGAACCCGATTGCGTTAAAAATCGCTCACAAGGACAAAACCCAGGGAAATGATTAATTCAAATCCAGCGCAACCTGTTTGAGGGTGTTTCTTTTACGAGGTACCTCGGCTCAGAGCAGCTGTTGCACGGCAAAGCTGGTCGAAACGCAGCCGGAAAGCCTTCAGCACGGCTAAGGACACTATATAGCTCTATAAAATTTAATTGTACTAATTAATTCCCCACTCCGCAGAAAGGAAAAGCCAACAGGGTGTAACCTCAAGGTTGGCAATAGGGGGGGAAATGGGAAAATAAGCGGCGTTGCCACGGGAGGACGATTTCCAAATGGATTTCCCAACGTGCCGTGGCAAACGCCGGGCGCAGCGGCGCGGCACCGTGCTGGCGGGCCTGGGGTTGTCCTCACTCTTTGCTTTTTGACCATGTTATTCTTATTTTAAAACGGCGGAGGGATAACACTAGCCAAAAAAACTCAGTTGAACAGTGTTAATCTGGGGTGGCTCCTTCGACGCTGGCGGGTTCGCCCCGGCTTTGGTGCAGCCGGGTGGCCGGGGAGCCCTGGGGATGTGCCGAGGCCGCCATCCCGGCAGAGGATGAACCCCCGCAGGACTCAGAGGGTCCCATTTCCCCGCACCGCTGCAGGATCACCCTTGGGATTCACCTAGAGGTGAAGTTCGCCTTCACTTGGAGGCGAAAAATAAACCATCCCAAAGACAGCTCCCAAGGCCTTTCCCATCGTACCAGCTTCGGCGTGCTTTTCTGTAAGGTTTTTAATTCCTCCTCCGAACTAGCAAAGGCCCGGGTGAAGGGACGCGTGGGAAGGGCAGCCTGGTGCCAGGCACAGAGGAGGTTTTATAGGGTTGCCCTACAGCCATCCCGTGCTGCCCGGGGAGCTGCAGCCCAGTCGGGCGCCTCGGCCCCGGGTCTCACATCCCCGGCAGCGACGGGGATGAGCCGGGGACGCCGCTGCCCGATCCCTGCCCCGTTCCCAGCTCCGGCTGGCGGCGTCCCAGCACACCTCCCCTTCCCCAGCCCGTTGCTTTTGTGTCCCCGGCTCTCTTTCTGAGCGCTCCCGTCCCCATCGGTGCCTGTTTCTACCCCAGCGCTTGCAGCCTCTGGGACCCATTTTAATTCCTTTCACAAAGAGCCACATGGCTTTTCTTTTTTTTTTTTCTCTCTTTCATTTGTTTCCCTTTGTGGGGGGATCACCACAGCCTCCTCCAGCCTCTCAAGAGCTGACTTAAACATCCCTTCAACCACTATTTTTTTTCCCCCCCACCGATTAGGAAGCCACACAAAACACAAGGCACGGGAAAGGCGACCAACGGGTGCAAACCAAGGGGCTGTTCTGCTCTCCCCACCTCTTCCCCACTTCCACTTTTCCCTGCCAGTGATATTATTATTATTATTATTATTATTATTATTATTATTATTATTATTATTATTATTATTATTATTATTATTATTAATTTCAGGGATGAGGTGCATTTTTGCTGCCTTGCCAGCCTTCGCTCCAGCCTTGGCCAAAGTGAGAGGCGAAGGGCTGGCAGGACGGAGAGCAGGCGCTGAGTGACAAGCCTGTTAAATTAAAAATAACCAACCAGCCCCAGGTCCATCAGGGTGGATCCTGAGCTTTTCCACGTTTAACCCCTCGCTGTCCCGCCTTAGGGAAGTACAAAGGAAACACGTCCTCACGCGGGGATGCTCCGCTCCGCTCCACCCCTGCGCCCGGAAAACCAGCAAGGATGCTTTCACCAAAACCATAAATTGCCACAATTTCCCTCCTCTTGGTTTTTAAACAGAAAAAAAAAAAAAAAAAATAAGAGAAACCGGAAAATTGCAGGTGAGGATTTCCACCCAGGGAATGGATTAAAAGTTTGCAAGGCGGCTGGGAAGTCGCGGCGAGCACAAAGATGCTGCAGCCGCTTCCCGCTGCTGCGCCGGCGTCGCTGCCAACCGGGACAGCAGTTTGCCACAGGCACCGAATTTGCTGCTGGAGGTGGGATAGCTCCTGGTGGGATCCCGTTAGGATTTCTCCCGTGAAAGCAAAGCAGCCGTGCTCTGCCTCTCATGCCGGAGCTGCGCGGTTCTGCCTGCCAGCTAACACAGCGGCATTTGAAGCTCTTCATTCCCACGTGGCTGGACACGCTCGTTTCCCTCCCCAGGCTAAATATCAGCCGGACATTAGCGACTTTTTCATCAGAAATATAAAAAGAAACGTTCCTCCCCCGCAACACTGTTTAAAAATAAGTAATTCCCAACTGCAAAAAAAAAAAAAAAAAGGAGAGTAAACCCAAAACCATTACACTGACAAACTCTTAGTTAATCATAGAAAACAATTAACCATCCCTCCCTCGTTTTACCTCATTTAAAATAGCCCCGCAAGCCTCCAGCGGTGTCTCACCCCGGGAGCCGCAGCTCATCCGAGTCCTAACGCTGCCTGCAAAAGCACTGACCGATTTGCATAGCCGCGCTGGAGAGCCGGACTGGGTCGAGGGGACGGGGACAGCCTTTCCAAGGCCCTGAATGGCATTGTGGAAAGAAAAAAAAAAAAAAAAAGCCCAAAACCCAACCCTCTAATCTCCAGGGATTCACGCCTTGCAGTGCTACGGGTCAGATTCGGAGCGCCGTTTGCTGCCGGCGAGCTCCGATGTCGCGGGGAAGCCACCCAGGACGCCCTGCCTGATTTTAGGGCAAAATTGCAAACCCCTACAAGGGTGAAGCAGGTTTAGCCCTAAAGAGAGATTTTCCCTTTAGACGTGTCTGCAAGAGAGATGGGGTTTTTAATCCACTAAGGTAACCCCGAGGACTTTGGTGTGGAGAAGGCTCCTCGCGAAACGGCTGGGTGAGGGATGCCGCAAGGCGGCGAGTGATGGGAGAGCAGCACCGGCGCTGCGGCCGTGCGGTTAAACCCCGTGCGCCGAGGGGTTGGGCAGGAGCGAGGGCCCGTGCCACCGGCACCCGCGAAGCCCACGCGTGGCCTCCCGCTCCTCTGCGCCACACGAACACGCTTACGCACGCCGTGCCCACATTTACACACGCCGGCGAGCCGGGCGTCTCGCGCATCGCTTACGCTGGGGTTTTGCTAAAATGCTGATGGTTTTTTAACAGATATTTACACGTAACATCAGCACGGGGAGGCAAGGTCACGCCACACGCAGACCGCGAGCACCACGCACGCGTGTGGGGCCGTGTTTCCCCCCTCCGTGGGCTTTGCTCCCGTCCCCACGTTTACCTGGGAGGGGAGAGGAGGAGGCGAAGGCTGCGGGAGCATCCCCCGCAGAGGCAGTGACGCCGGATCGCTCCCACCGCTGAGCCCGGCCAACGGTTTCGGTCACCTTGGCAGGAACCTGGTCTGCAAAGTGAAGTTCAACCAGGTCAGTGGGGGCACACGGAATCCCCCGATTTCTTCCTCCCTTCCCAGCCACCCCCTCCCCCCCCAAACACCTCCTCGGAGAGGAAACCCCCTCAAATCCCGTGTCACAGCTACACAATTACACTAAATTTGAAAAGTCTGTGGCTGATTTACTGCGTTTTCCGATCCCCCACATGTTGGGGGTGTTGTATTTCTCTATTTCCCCTTCCTAAACAAGCCCATAAATTGAAGATTGGGGTTTTTTTCCCCTTTCGAACCCAACCGTTTCCAGGTATCCTCGGGCTGAGCTGGCACCGGCGGGAGCTCAGCCGGGAGTTCATTCCCTTCTCCTGCCCAGGAGGGAGGAAAAACCATTCCCCGAGGGTCCCCCACCTCCAGCCCATCTTCTCTTCTCCCCAGACCTCGGGTAAAGGCAACAAAAGGGTCGTTTAAGATCCCTCTCCGGAGCATTTTGGAGGCCGGCGATGGGCAGGGTGGCTCCTGGGAAACGATGTTATTCCGGTTTGTGGGAGCAAATCCACAGAAGCGATTCTCCGGCTCTTTGCTAATCCATTCGTACCGAGCCAAAGCCTTTCCACCAGCCACCAGCTCATGGCTCTGAGGGCAGAGGAAGCCCAAATTTGCCACCAGCTCGGAGCCGATGATGGAGCTCGGGGCAACACGGGCACCCCAGGGTTTGGGGACGGGGGGGCACAGTCTCCGTGGACGCCTGGGGTTGGCTTTCCCAAGTCCCCCACTCTCATTTTACCCGTTAGCTGGGCCACGGTGTGAGGGAGCGAGCTTGGCCTTGAGGACCCCGCGGGTGAGGTGAAAGGAAGGAGTGGGGAAACTGAGGCACAGAGGGGAAACCCAGGGTCCTTTGGTGTCCAAAAGGACACCAAATCTGCCGGTCCCCACCCCGCTGGGATGCTGTGCCAGGACCTCTCCCTCCCGCCACCCCCGGGGAACCTTCCCTCCCCTCCTCGCAGGCGGGTGGGCAGCGGAGCGGGCAGGGGAAGGCAGGGATGGTCCTACCCAGGGGGTCCGCACCCGGGCCGGGCTGGCGACACCCCCACTCCATCCCCGAATCCCGCAAAAAAAAAAAAAAAAAAACCCCTGGTGCCACTCGCAAAGTGCTGCTGCCACCTCGTGGTGCCGTGTCCCCCCCCTCCCCTCGCCTGCTGTCCCCAAAATCAGCTCCAGGCACCCGGCCGCATCCTGCAACCCGGCGGGGGTTGGGGGGTGCGGGGGGGGGGCTGTCAGCGGTGTCCGGAGGGTCCGTACCGCACCCAGCGACATCCTCGCACCGAAGCCACGCGGAGCCCAGACCTTCCTCTTCCACCGCTCTTCCGCGGACACGGGGACGCCGCGTTTTAACTGCTGGGGAAACTGAGGCACGGGGAAGGCTGCCTGAGCTCGCCGGCGGTGCCCGGCATCCCGGCACGCGCACGCTTGGGCGCCGCTGCCATCAGGCACGGGGGTCAGCGTTCGGCGGAGAGACCCAACGGGGCAGGGAAGAGCTCCCGGTCCCCTTTGCAAAGCGGTGGCTGCGTTCAGTCTCATCTGCTCCCATCTTTTTTTAGCCCCCGCTGCGGCCCCGGCGCTTCCCTGCCCTGCAGCTGCCCAGCCCTGGAGCAGGTGCTTGGGGCCGGTGATTTATCTGCACCGTCAGCATCTCCCGGGGGGGATCTCCGAGCAGGGTCCGGGATGGGCGGTTTTCCTCCTGAGGCAGCCGAGGGATGCCAGCCCCGCAATGGATGTGCCATCCCGTGGCTGGAGAGGGCCATGGGGCTCGGGTTGCACCTTCGAGCACGGCGGTTGAAGGATGCAGCTCCCTGATTTTCCCCCGACCTTCTCGAGATCTTCTCTCTCCGGGTGTAGCACCAAGATTCCTGGTCCTCCCCAGCACCTGCTCTTCCCTGGGACCTCCTGAGCTGCCCAAGCAGGGCAGAAGGGAAGCTCTGGGCTGGAGAATCCTGGAGGAAGAGTTTAACTTGACTCCAGACTCGCATCTTCATCGGTTTTTCCACCTCCCTCCTCGCAGAGCCGGGAGAAGAGCAGTTGCCTGCAGGCACGGGCCCTTCGCTCCCGGCCCCGCCGTGGCAAGGGAAAGGTGCCCAGGCCGGGTGCTCCTGCGCTCGAGGAGGCAGGTGCTGCTGAAAGAAGAGCCTGCCTTGAATTTCCAGCAGTGCTTTGCATTCCCAAACCTGCTCATTTTGCCCCAGAGCCTGGAGAAAGCCCTGAGATCAGCAGCTCCGAGCGGTCCGGCCCGGGACCCCCATGTCCGTCTCGCACACGGTTTGCTGCGCCCACAGATTTGAAGCGCGCAGTTGGGAAGCCTTCGGCTCTCCCTCCCTTTTTCCTTCCCCTCCCCACTGGAATCCGGCTTTCGGGATCAAAAATACTACCGGCTATTTTTAAAGCGTCGACTTAGCCCCCTCTCCTCCAGCTCACGGTGACGGATCGGGCTGTCGTAAAGTTCAGCTGTTTTCTGCTCCCTCCGCACCAAGCCCGGGGCGTTAACAGCCGTGATTCCCTCCTCGCTCCTTCCCGCAGCCAAAGCCACGCCGGGGACCAGGATTCACGTCCAGAGGGTCTTGGGGGCATTTGGTGCTGGTTGGAGTGGCATTTGCTGTGGTAAGTGGAGCACTGGGATCCCCGGCAGAGATTTGGGGAGGGAGGGATGGGGGCTTTACGCCAAGCACGGCACAGGGAGAAGGGTGGATGCTTCGGGTTCGAGCAGGCGTTGTGCAAACAGCCCATGCGCTGCCGTGCCTGGACCTGGAGAGAAGCAAAAATCCTTTCTTTCGGCTCTTCCAGCAAATCCTGCCTTCTCCAGGCCCCTCTTCCGACTCCGGTCCCAACCATCCCCGGGGATGCCGGCTGCCGTGCCGTGGGAGCACGGGGATGGCACTCAGGGCTTGGCTCGTCCCCTGCCTCCAACCTCAGGAGCGCGGCTGCTCCCGCTCGCCCAGGGATGCTCGGGAAAGGCTGGCGGAGCTCTCCCGGACAGGGGTTTAACTGAGCCGAGCTGGCGGGTGGCAGGAGGGTTTGTTCGCGTCCACAGCTCTGAGGGAGGCAGACGAGCTCCTTGGAGACCTGACGCCTCTTTAGATAAGTTTGGCCCCATCCACACAGTCCGTTTTGGGTGCAAACTCACCTGGGTTTGGATCAGGGCTCCTGGTAGCAGCGGGGTTTCAGACAGGGCTGATGCCAGCTCAGAGGCAAGCCAAGGCTGGTCTCCCGGAGCAGATTAAACCTCCAAATCTCACTAGGGTTAAACCAAACCCTCACCAAACTCATTTGTGTTAGTGATTGGGCTAGGTGGGGGCTGGAGCCGAGCTGCGACCGTGCCGTCTCCACCTTTGGAGGGACGACATCGCTGCGGATGACAATCCATGTGGGTGACGCTCCCAGGCAGAGCTGCGCGTTACTTGCTTTGCACCAAAAATTACACAGCTGCCACGAACAGGGTCGCTTCCCCCCCCCCCCTCCTGGGGCACTGCAGTACTTGGGAAAGCCTCATCTTTTGGGGCAGGAGGGTCTGGGTGAGGCCAGCTGCTCCGCAGCCCCCGCGGTGGCAGGATTTGGTGACCCAACCGGCGGGATCCGGTGCTTTGTGCCTCCTAAACCTCCAGCTGATTTTGCTGGTGGGAAGAGCGTAGGGCTGGGAGGGGGGGGGGGGAAGTTGGCTTTCGGAAGCAGTTTGATCCCAGATGCTTTTGTCTTGGTACCGTGACACTCTGCCAGCTCAGGAGAAATTCCCAGCCTCCTCAGCCCAACATATGCCTGCAGCCCCCCAGCTCGCAGACGCACTGAACGGCGTTAAAGCTATCGACGGCTTGGTTTCACGGCACGGCCAGGACCCGGCACGTCGCCAGGGAGGTGCAGCCGTAACGCTGAGTCTCGGGGCCGCAGGGAGGGCTCCGCAAGCCTGGCCTCCCGGCCGCAGCAAACCTGGATATCCCCGTTCGGTTTCTCCGTTCGAAGTCTTCCCTCCCTCGTCCAGCCGAAGCGGGTGGGTGGGATGCCGAGAGGCCTCCACTCTCGCTGAGCCCAGATGGTACCGTCTGCTGTTGCAGAAGAATTCCCACCTGCCCACCCCTGCTCCCGCCCCGCGTGTAACCGATTCCCTCGGTGGGTGCCTGCGCCTCCCCGCGCCGGGGGCTCGCCGCGGGGGAAGGCTACGGCAGCAGATGGGGAGGATACCAGGCACCCGAAGCACGGCCGGGGCGGACCTTGGGAGGCTACACTAGGATATGGGTCTTATTTTTTTTAAACAACATTTTTTCCGCTCCCGGGTTATCCCTTGTTACCAGGTAACAAGAGACCCAGAGCATAAATACTGGGCAGGGAAAAGAGCTGCAAAGACTCCATGTACCCCGGGAGCAAAAAAAAAAAAAAAATTAATAATAATAATACTCCCAACCCAGGCATCTAAAACCTTCCCCCTCCGGTGGCTGCTGATATAAATCCCAGCTGGGATTTGAACCCAAGCTGGTATTTATTCTTTGTTTTCCTTTCCTCTATCTATTGCCCCCAAGGAAGATGTACCGTTACACCTAAAACAAGAGTCTGGCTGTGGATTTAAGCTTGCTCTGCAATAAGCAGCCGCGATCCCTCCTTTTCTCCCCAGTTCCCCGGGTGGAGAGCAGTTCAGCGGCTGCCATGACCCAGTCCCGGGCTGACTGCTTGGTTCGCGCAGCAAAGAGCTTGTGCCGTGGTGAGAACAGGAGAGGAGAGGATCAGAGGGGGAAATCCGCTGCCCCCTCCCCATCCCTAAACAACCCAAATTGGTCTCGAGGTGCACTGCAGAAGTCAGGAGGGATTCCCCTGGCAGGGGCATGGCAGTACCTGGAGGAGTTTGGTTGAGCCCCGCTGCTCCGTCTGCTCTCCTGAGCTCAGGTCGGCACCAGGCGCTGGGTGCGAAGGCACCGAGGGCACTGCGGCTCTGTGAGGCTTCGTTCCCTGCTGTGAAGTTGCCTGGAAAACAGCAGGAATTTGGTTTAGGAGGTGGAAGGTTTTTCTGAATAGGTTCCCAAAGGGGTTTATGGGTGCTGGGGGCACTGAGGCACCTACTTTCAATTCCCGCCCTCCAACCTGAACTGCCGGGGATCCTAAATGGAGAGGGCACCCCTGGCAAAAAAACTGGCACGGACGGTTCCCCATCATTTCTCCTCCCTGCAGGAACGGGGGGGGGTTGTGCAGCCGCTTTCTGCACCCAGGCTCATGCGGGTGGGCTTTTGGGAGCCCAGCCGGCGCGGCCCCGCGTTCGTCGACCCCTGGGGACACCCAGCCACCTTTGGCCCGCGCCATGTTTGCGTTTGAGGACTTGGCTGTGCCCCAGGAGGGAAAGCTACGAGAGACGCGGCTGCAAATGTATTCCCTGTGGGATACAATCCACGGGGAAAAGCACAGTGCTTTTCCATAGGGACTCACTCCACAGGGCTGCAGGCAGGGGGTTGTAATACCACCCAAGGAAGGAAAACCGGGTGGCTCCAAGGTAAGCCAGCTCCTGCAGCCCATCCTGCACCCCACGAGCGACATGACCCCCCGCCGCTGAGTAGCATCACCGGGCCGGGGGGGGGTGTCTGGGGGCTCCCACCTTCTTCCTTGGGCTCCTCTGCCTTCCCCTTGCTGCACACCATCTCCCTCTGCCCCCTCTGCTTGTTGTTCTTGGCTGGGTTTTAGCCTGTCTAAATTTAGGCGGATCTATTTCAACACCCATCCTCTGCCCTGCGGGGGGAAGAGGACGGAGCAAAGGTAGCCGGGGAGGAAGAGCAGGGACTGCGGTGCCCCATGGTGGGGGTCTGCTCCCCGCAGCCCCGGCCGGGCTTTCCCCACCAGCACCCTGGATTTTATCCGGCTGCGAAGCCATGGAGGTGCCCAGGACTGAGGTTGGCATTTTCCCGGCTGTCATCCCGTGGATCTCTCTGACTGTCACTTGAGGTAAAGCTGGGTGACAAGGACAAGCCAGCCCGCGTGTCCACCAGGGAAGGAGCTCCCTGCACTGGGAGCCACCTCGTCTCCGGAGAAAACCGACGCAGGTGAGCGGGGCTGCGGCAAAGCAAGGGCAGGGACGAGGGTCCCAGGCGCAGGACATCAGCGCTGGCACCCAGGGGTGCTCCAGGGTCCCGTCCCATGTGCAGGTGTCCCCAGACAGGGAGGACTGGGGTGCCCGAGCCTTTCTCGTTGCCCTGCCTGGCACAGCCAGAAACCATCCATCTCCCCTCGCAGGTGGCATCACCTTGGCCTCACAGAGCATCTCTAACTGCTGCCACCGCCTTTCTCCTAACGCCGTTGGGGTCAGGAAGTCCCAAAGAAAGCCCTGCTGCCTGCAGAACCCGTGGCAGGGCCTCTCCTTTCCCCGGCCGGGGCCACGCTTCTCCGCTACACATTAACCAGCTGGGGAAAGCGCCAGGGACAGGTCCCCTCCGCGTCACCACCTCCAGGGGATTTCGGGGGGGTAGCGCTGAGGGGTCACTAGCTCCTGGGAGCCCCAAGAAAGATGCTCAGCGTGGTCAAACAGGGTCGAGCCAGGTAGGGCAAGACATGAAGATGTCCCTGCTCATGGCAGGGGCAGGGGGTGGGGTGGATTAGGTGACGTTTAAAGGTCCCTTTCAACCCAAACTATCCTATAATTGCACGACAGAGCAACTGCCGGGCATTGGAGGAGACTCGGCGCACACAGTCTGCTTGCACCTCACTCACCGGTACACACCATACACAAGCCTAGTTCCCGGTTCTGGGTCTCGTGTCCCCATGCCCCAGGGCTGCAGAGACCGCTTTCCCCCCCTCTACTGCGGCCGGCTCAGCTTGTCCTCGCTGCCAAGAGCGGCTGGCAGCCGGAGCATCGCCAGCAGGTCTGAAGCATGTTTTCGCTCCAGACATCTGCCCCGTTAGCCATTAATCCAGCTGGCAGAGGGACACGGGGGGCCGCCAGCACGCAGCTACCTCACCATGCCAGCCAGCACAACTAACGGCGGTCGTTCGACGGCTGCAGCCACGGCAAAGGGAGCTGAGAGGTGCCAGACGGAGCTGGTAGGACTGTGATTTCTCCCTTTTTGAGAGCAAGATGAGGATTCAGTCTCATCCCCGCCCGGTTGCAGCTTACGCTTACTAGCAGTCGCAGTGTCGTCGACTCCTCGGGCTGCCCGGCACGGGCACATCACCATGAGCATCACCGTCTGGCAACTGGCGCCTCACACACAAGCTAAAGGGGAGAGAAACAATACCGATTCCACCTACAGCAGTTTCAGGAGGACCTTTGACTGTTTGACTAACGAGTGACTAATAACCGCTTGTTAAAATAAGCCACCAAGGACTCAAATCCCCAGCCCTGATGAAGCACAAGGGATGTTATTCTTTTTTTTTTTCCTGCGGCTGCACCTCCTCCCGCCGCAGCCCACTCTCTGGATGTGTGCAGCTTCTTGCGCTCCCCCTCCAGCCGGCTCAAAGCCCCCCAGCACCCAGGGAGCGGCCAAAGCAGCGAGGGGGAAAGGTAGAATGTGGCTGAGAGCACATTTCCCAGCTTTGAGGGAACCTGGACGCGGGTTTTGGGTGGAGCAGGAGGTGCCGGTATCACCCGGTGGTGCTGGCTGTGGATATCACGGCAGTCACACTTACAATTTGGCTTTTCCACTCCTATCCCCTCGGATGCCGCGCTCCAAACCTTCATTTTGGTGGGGACAGCAGCAGGCCAGAGGCTGCACCCGACGTGTAGGACGGGTTGGGTCCTCTCCGCACTCATCGCCTGCTCACATCCCTGCCATGAAAGTCTCCCCGAGCCCCCCGGTGCTCACCGGTTCTCTCCAGGGGCAGCCAGAAGCTTTAACTGTTTGACACACCGAACTACACAGCGCAGCTGCCTGGGGGTGGAAGATGAGAGCCGCGGTAGTTGAAAGCAGTTAAAAAACAAACCCTGTGGGATTTTACTCTAAAGCTGGCCTCCCTCCCAAGGAGGAAGCAGCAGCACAGCCGTGTTTGGCAGCTGCCGGGATGCTGGCACCTCTCAGATCCCACCTCCGCTTTGCTTCTAGGTGACCTGCTGAATGAAGCCCAGGCGAGCCAGCGGGTGAGCGACCCCCCCAGGCTCTGCATGGATTGGAATGGGGAAACCTGCCTGCAGTAAGAACCCAGGGCAGCTGGAAAACCCCGGCTTCTTCCTCCGAGCTCTCTTCCTCCTCCTCTTCTGCAGGCATGGTAAGGAACCGCACGGGCAGAGCCATACCCCCGGCAAGGATACCCGTGGGAGCTGCAGCCCCAGGGTGCGGGGAGGGTACAACCATGGGAGGTGACTGGAGCAAAGCAGAAGATCCTCTCATCGCAGCCGTAAGGCTCAGGCAGTGTCAGAGTGCCCTCGGCCCATCGCGGCCCCAGGGAAGGGTGGGCAGCAGTCCCCACCAGCATCACCAGCCCCTTCCAGGGCAGCCTCGGCAGGGAGAGCGTTCCTCTGCTCTCCTGCAGCAGGCACTTTCCCTGGGAAAGCCCTTAAGAGCTCTTTTATCTCCCAAGATAAGACAGGGACAGCAGGACACAGGGACCAGCCAAAGTCAAGGTCTTCTAGTGAAAGGCGCCAGCCGTATCCACCACTCGCTTTCCCTCCTGCAGCCCAGCTGCTCTGCCAGGAGAGCGGAGACCTGCAAAACCTAAACTCACCTTACCCTGCCCAGCTCGCACTCAGCTACCGCAAGGGCGGCCGTCCCTTATAACCCCTCTGTTTAATGAGCTAAATGACCCCCGCTGGGGCGAGTTCGTTAGCTCTCCTGGCACCGTGGCACACGGCGGCACGGAGAAATCACGTTCGAGGGGCAGGGTGTCCTTGGTGCAGCCAAGCCTAGCGTGAAAGAGCGACTGCGCGGCCCCGGCCAAGGTTGAAATGGGAAGAAGGGGTTTCCCAGAAATTCCCGTTTGTCCCCTGGCAAGCCCCGGGGGCGAAGAATCTCCGTCTGAGCCACGTCCCGGGGCCACAGTCACAACTGCCACCCTGGCTCTTGGCAGTGCTTGCGCCCCAGGTACAGTCTCGCATCCCAGTTGCTTCAGGACACCCCTTCGGCCCCGTGACTGCCCTCTGCGCCAGGCTCCCGCCTGTTTCTGCAGCAGGCAACCCTGGATTCATTCCCCGCAGGCACGTAAGAAGCAGGTCGTTTAAACTGGCCGCTGCGTTCATTAATACAGAGGGGGGATAAGTGCTTCCAGAAAGCGTCTCCATCATGAGATCTGGAGTGGGCCGGATGGTGGGAGGTGGTGGGAGGAGAAGGGGCTGCCCTTCCCCACTCCTACAGCTCTACTGGCATGCCCCGGGCCGCCCCGTCTCTCCCAGTTTCTTCCCAGTGCAAGATCCTGCGCTGCAACTCGGAGTACGTGGCTGCCACCCTCAACCTGCGCGGCTCCAACAGGAACGCGGCGTACTGCAACGCCCTCCGCTCCTACTCCCACTGCACCCGCAAGACGGCTCGCACGTGCCGGGGCGACCTGGCCTATCACTCTGCCGTCCACGGCATCGAGGACCTCATGATCCAGAACAACTGCTCCAAGGAAGGTCCCACGTCGCCGCCCCGACCCCGGCCCCCGGCCCCCAACCATCAGGGCTTCGAGTCCCTCGATATCTGCAACTATGAGAAGAGTTTTCTCTACAAGCACGGCCAGCTCCCCAGCTACCAGCACTGCGCCGCTTTCGGGGACCCCCATATCCGCACTTTCCACGACGACTTCCACACTTGCCGGGTGGAGGGTTCCTGGCCTCTCTTGGACAATGACTACTTGTTCGTGCAAGCAACCAGCTCTCCGGTGGCGAAGGGGTCCAACGCTACGGTCACTAGCAAGGTAACGCTCGTGGATAGGGCTCGGCAGCAAACCCGTGCGTCTCCGGGATGCAGCAACGGCTTAGGGCACTCCCTACTCTCCCTAAAATGGCTGGGGAGGGCAGCGATAGCTTCAGCTAAACCCACTTGGGATCGGGAATGAATGTCTGCAGGAACAAGTGGGATGAAGGTCCTCGAGGGGAGCAGAGGGACCTGCAAACGCTCCCATTGCTGCCTGGGGATGGGTTAGTGCGTGGTCCAGCTGCACGCGGTCTATCCGGGCTTGGCTCCGTCTCAGTTTTCAGTTGCTTAAATGGTATTAAAGAAAGAAGGAAACACAGGAAGGAAAGAAGGAAACATTGCCGCTTTCCCGAGAGGACTGCAGCAATGTGGGAGAGGTGGTTTGGGGCAGATGTGCGCACTCTGCACGTAGCTGATACCTGGGGTGGGGACACGGCCGTCACTCTCACCCCCAGCAAGTCAGATCAAACCCCCTCTGATCTGCTCTCTGCAGCTCACCATCATCTTCAAGAACATGAAGGAATGTATCGACCAGAAGGTCTACCAGGCTGAGATAGACAACCTCCCGGCAGCCTTCGAGGACGGCTCGGTGAACGGTGGTGAGAGGCCCGGCGGGAGCAGCTTGGCTATCCGGGAGCGCAGCCCCGGGCGGCACGTGGAGATCCGTGCGGAGTACATCGGCACCACCATCGCCGTCCGGCAGGCCGGCCGCCAACTCTCCTTCTCCATCCGGGCAGCCGAGGAGGTGGCGCGCGCCTTCACGGAGGAGCAAGACCTGCAGCTCTGCGTGGGCGGCTGCCCTCGCAGCCAGCGCATCTCCCGCAGCGAGTGCTGCCGTGGCCGCGCGGCAGCCGAGACGGCTCGGGCGCTCTGCAAGGAGATGCTGCCCGTGGAGGACGTCTACTTCCAGTCCTGCGTCTTTGATGTGGTGACCTCGGGGGATGCCAACTTCACCATGGCGGCTCATGGGGCCCTGGAGGACGCCAGGGTCTTCCTTCCCAACGCTGAGAAACTGCACATCTTCCAGGCTGGGGCAGGCTGCCCACGCGTCTCTTCTTCCTTCCTCCTCCTCATCACTTCTGGTCTTTGGGCTGTTTTGTTGCACTTTTAACTCTCGCCGGCGTTGCATACAGCACAGGGGACGCATCCAGCCGGCCCGGAGGGGTAACCCAAGAGAGCTGCTGACTCAAGGCCCGTGCCGCGCAGATCAAGAGGGATGCCTCAGCTGGGATCACGTATCTCTGCAGCAATAAAGAATCGGAGACCCAGGCCTTTGGAGAGGGGAGCACTGGAGGTGAAAGACGGTGAGACACTGGTTTGCATCCACTGCTCTTGCACACGTACGGCACCGGTGGAACCTGGTTCCTCTCCCGAAGGCAGATCACAATTTTTTCTGTTGGATTCTGGTGCATTTCTTTTTTCTAAAGATGAGGGCATCGCAGCAGTATCAAAGAAAAAGAAACACACGGGGTGAAGACACGTTTAGAAAAGCAGTCTGCCCCTCAAAACCTTTCCATAAATTTGCTTTACACCTTCCTTCCAGTGTTACTACAGCAGACTTTCACTCAGGAACCTTACCGATTCAGAAATAACAGACTCGAAGCCCAAATCCCAATTTTTAGCAGTCAAAAAATGTTGCTTGGTGGATTCGGGGCCCCTTGACCCAGCCGCTAGCAAAGCAGCGCGAGAGTGAAGCAAGACAGTGAGTTGGTTATCGGCGTGTTGTGGCCGAGGTTTGGGATTTTTGAGCTAGAAATCAACCGTGTCACACTGTATTCTCCTTTCTCGGGATCAGTAATGTGCTGATTTCCAGCGCTGGGAGCTGCAGAGCGTCGGGTCTCTGACATTTCAGGCTACCGTTGCTATTTTCCCTTGTTGTCTTGGCACCTGTCTAGGACTCAATATAGCCAGTTCTGGACTTGAGTTTCAGTGAGGAAAAAGACCCCTTGGTATTCCTCTCCCTTGGGCCCAACGTTCTACGTCGCTGTCACAAAACCTTGTTCAAATCCAACCCAGACTGCGGGTTTCACTTGCAAAAGAGAGTTAATAACGAAGACACGGAGCTGGGAAAAAGCCATATGACTCTACCGACGGGCAGGGGAACTATTAGCAGATGTACACAAATATAAAGGTGAGGCCAAATTAGATGTTTAATATATTTAAGAGGTATGCAGAGGTAAAGCAGATAGAGTATATGATAAGAAATATTTTCCATATGCAAAGACTTTTTTTTTTTTTTTTTTTTTTTTTAATAAAGAGGGCTCACATTAAAACCTTTGCCATTCCTGTCCCGGGGAGCTGCAAGAAGAGCCTTGCAAAGCCTCGTGGAGGCCGAGAAGTGAGCTGGCAGACACAGGCAGGATTTGGGCATGCAGCTCGGGGAAAGAGAATTGCAGATCGTCCAGGTACGGAGGACCTGTCAAGCTGTGAAGGAGGTTTTACAATTCGTGTTTCGGTATATCTGCAGTTCCTTTGGTCAGAGTTTTGTTGGTTTTTTTTTCTCTGGCTCTTCTGCGGAGGGCACAAAGAGTAAATACAGAAATGTTTCTTGGATATCTCAGCACATTTCCTCCTCTGACACGCACTCAAAGCACATGGTGACTAGCGTGAGAGTTTCTCTGTTTCTTGTATGGTGCTCTCGCTAATCCCTGAACGTTTTAACATTAAAGGTGTCTATTTTTGAAGTCCTCATTTCCTGTCATCTGTCTCTTTATTTCTTTGGTCGGCGGCAGCAGGTGAAGATAATAATATCTCCCCTTCCACCCACTGCTCCTTTTACTCTGGAGCGTTTTGTGGTCTATATATACGCGCACTGAATGAGGAGAGGAAGCCAGCCCGCCCTGCTGCTACGCTCCACCACTTTGCAGGAAACTGCAGGTCCCCGTGGGAGCAACGTCGCCCGTAGGGATCAAATCCTCAGAAGCCCTGAAGAGGCTGCAGGGTTGATAGCGCTGGAGCTCCTTAGAGAAACAGGATTGACTCGATCCAGTATTAAAAGGTAGTCACTTCCAGGGTGTGAAACAGCAGCTCTTTAACACCACACAGTGGTGCTACGCAAGTGCCAGAAACAGCGCTGCGGTCAGATTTTATGATGCAAAACATAACTATCCTTTAGATTTTGGCCAACAGAGCCAATCGACAAGAATGCCATAGGAAAGGGGGGGGTTGCTAACAGAGAGATGAGGATCTCGCTGGCTGGTGACCCTTGTAGGTGAGCCCAGCCACACTTGTCCCCCCAGACCCAGTCTCTCAGCACCTCCACAGTCGTAACATGGGGACAGAAGAGCCCCCAAGACCTGCCAGCAACATGAAGGTGGTGGAGGTGACCCTGCGCGAGCCCTGGGCACGTGGGCATGGCAGGGAAGTGGCGCAGCAGAGCCTGGCCCACCACGTGTCTCGTAGCATCGTGCTAGCTCTGTCCCCACCGAGGAGCGTGGCAAGTGCTAAACCTGCTTCACAGGAGGGCTGTTACTCACTTACTCTTCCCAACCTGCGCACAAACGTCCCACCTGGGAAGGGGACAATGAATTGGGCTGCAAGGGCTTTGTTCCCACTGAAAAGAAAATCAGAGTTTCCCGGGTCTACCTGTGAAAGTTGGATCCAAGACCCCTCACACACCACGCACCCCACAAACCCCAAAGCCCATGAGAATCATAGAACACCTCAAGCTGAAAGGGACCCATAAGGACCACTGAGTCCAACTCCCTGCTCCTCGCAGGACTGCCTAAAACTAAACCATATTACTAACAGCGTCATCCAGATGCTCCTTGAAGAGAGGACTTTGGCCAGCACTCTCTGGAAGAGGTGAGCTGGACCATCCTGAGCAGCTCATGGAGGTCTGAAGCTCTGATTCTGGTTGGGGCAGGTACTGGGGAGACACAGCACGTCACAGCCGAGGCCACCACCTCCTTTACCCACGACGCAGATGCTTAAACCTGAGCTGCAGCCTGGCTAGGGTCCAGCAACGGTGGAAGGAACATGCACAGTGTTGAATGGGTTTGCGCCTGTTCCCCAAATTGTTCTGTACTCTGCATCCTCGACTTACTGATTGCAGAGGAAGCAAGACCTTTCAAAGACGTGCTAAAGTCTGTAAGTAGAAGAGACCTTTCCACTCCTGACAGATTGCAGTCTGAAATAAAGAAATGGAACGTAGGCGTGGATCCAAGCCCTGCTGATGTCAACAGGAGCATTTCCATTGACGTCAGCAGACTTTGGATCGAGCCCTCGAGTTTCCTAGCATATGTCACCTGCTAAAAAAGACACCAGCAACACTGGCCAGTATTTTCAACAGCGAGCCCAGTTTGGGCCATTCGGCATCCAGATGCCCAACCTGGGCGGTTGGAGCAAGGGAATTCCCAGTTTGGATCAGACCTGGGGTTTGCCTGCCCTGGTCAGTGGCTGTCAACAGCAGCCAGCACCGGGTCTCGTAGGAAGGTGTGAGAAGTCCGGGACAATCCGCTCCTCTTACACCCCGTCTCACTCTGATTTCTAGTAGTCAGAGAAATGCCAAGGCCTTGGGGCATGAGGTGTAGGTAGCCAAACCTGAATCTTCATTAGCAGCTGCTTCTACGTGTCATAAACCAGCCTGATCATCAGAGGTGGCCACATTTGCCAGCTCCCGGTGTGGCAGCGAGGACACACCGCTGTGGAAGCTGGAGCTGCCAAGCTTCTAAGCTGCAAACCAGAGCTCTCCAGGTCAGAAGCAGATCTTCAAAACGGCAGCGCTGGTTTAAAAGCCGCCGGAATGTGCAGCTTTCCTCGGCCTGTTTCCTGCTAAACTCCAGCACATTTTGTTAGCGAGAAGTTAAGGCCAAGGCGAGAACTTCCTCCACAAAGTTCAGGGTTACATTCGGTTTCCTCATGTTCATAATGGCCAACGCCTTGAGCAGCGTCACCAGCAAGGAACAGGAATGGGGACAGTGGCTGAAATGGGCACGTCTCGCTGTGGAACGCTTCCTCACAGTCCACCTCATTAGGCATGAAAAATAATCTCAAATAATAGGAAAAAAAAAAATAAAAAAGAAATAAGCCGCCAGTGGCATTTGGGCAGCAGACGCACAGAAGGCAGATCTCTGGAGGCCCAACCTCCCGTTGTCCTCACGAAGTGGCAAAAGCCACGGCTGTCGGCCTCTTACAGCCGTTCCTTCTCCTCCTTGTAAAGACACAAAGCAAAGATTAACGCTCCCTCTCGCTTTTACAAATACCCAAGCAGCGTGCTCAAAACGCGAGAAACTGGCTCGCAGCAGCCAAATTTCAAGGCAGCTTCACCTGCCTCCTCTTAAACTGTGTACTTCGGACTGGGCAGGCGAATACACCGATACCGTTGGTGTGCGTAACCCAACCAACCACCCTGCAGCGGCGGATGGAAGAAAACCGCTTCTGTGTCGTTCCTGGCAAGGCCTCTAGATGTCCACACAACCCAGAGCATGAGAAGGACTTTGGAGGACTCTCCAGAGCGCTCCGCGGCCCAGGGGAACGTCCATCCTCACCCCAACCCCAACCGCCACCCAACGCTCCCGTAAAGGTTTCATCGCCTGGCCTCGTTGCCTGCGAGATCAGCGAGGGTGAAGGAGGTCTAGGAGGGAATTGTATCCCCCCCCCCCCTTAATTTTTAAGCTAAATTCGTTAAATTAAGGAGCTTAGTGTTTGGGGTGAGGATCCCCTTACCCCCAGGCACACACACACACACACACACTGGGAGCTTCAGAGTAGCTCTGGCTGCTGAAAAGTAAGAATTTTTCCTTATTTCTTTGCTCTCTCCAGCATCCGCAGCCCCAGGGGACAATTGGATGGAGCAGGGATGGCAGCTCAGGAAATCTTTTGCTTTATAATACTTTTTCCTTCCTACCTAACAACATATTTCTAAACCCAACTGACCCCAAAGGCAAAGAGGGCCTAGCGGACCGGTTTGGCCAAGAGACGAGCTGGGTTTGTTCTGAGGGAAGAGGAAGGCTTGGCCAACGGAGCCGAGAACAGCAGGATGGGCCGGCCTTGCCGTGCGCCGGGAGCCCAGGAGAGGTCACGCTCTCCCAGCCCGAGAAAAGAGCTGAGGCAACTGAGTCTTCCTGCCCAGAGCAGATGATCTACACGGGACTTCCCAAACCCTGAATTCAGATTCCTCCTTGTTTATGGACAACTGAGTTCAGTGTCCTGTCACGGGCTGTTGACACTTAGCTGTGGCTTTCCCCTTCCCCCTGTTGCAAAACCACAATCTGGCTAGAAAAGAAGTGAAGCAATCCCACCACGGCAAAGAACTATCTGTCAGGGAGAGCTTTCGCATCGCATTCCTTGGCAGAAGCTGGAAACTTGGGGCTCGGGGTGGGGAAAAGTCCTCCCGCCCAAGCCCTGAGAGGACTTCTGCCCGTTCAGCAGGGACGGGGAAGGGGAAAAGGGGATCCCGATCGGTGCCACAGAGCATTTCAAAATGGTAGGCAGCCTGCACAACGCTATGAAGCACAGGCAGCGGTGACACAAACCATCACTGTGGATGAAAGCAGCAAAAAAAGCTGATTTTGGAAACCTCTAACGGAGATCTGCCCTGAGAGCTTTCCAACCCCTTTCAGGTAGATCCTCAGAAACAACTCCTGCTGTGCCCCCGCCCCGCCTCAAGCCAGGCACCACAAACCTTAACAACCTCACCAAAACTGCTGGGTTTATTTAGAAACTGAAACGGAGACGCTCCCCTTGCTTCAGTGCCTGCCTTTAAACCTAGAAATCTCCAGCGGCCCTTTTGCTGTCGAACCACCGCCGTGGCCGCAGCGAAATGTGAGCGGCCAGAAGCCGAGCGTGGGACAAGCGGTGGCTTTCCAGGAGCCACCCATGTCCCACAGTCCCTCGTTTTCCAGCTGTAGCGGCGCGCACCCGATGTAATCAGCGTGGGATTTATTTAATTACGTTTCCTGTACATAAACAACCTCGCCAAAGGAAATGCCTTTTCCGCCCTGGCTCCCGCTCTCGACCGTACAACAGGCACACTCTGTCCCTTCGCTCGGGCCATTGTGAATCCCTTCACGTCCCTCTCTTCCCCCCCCCCACTCCCGGCCTCGAATTTGCTGGAAGCAACCATATATGGTGACAAAAATGGAGAAAACAGCACGGAGAAGCTCCAGGGCTGCAGGCACCCACCAGATCTCTTCAGGGGTGGCAGCCGGTTGTCCGATAGAAGGGGCGCAGGACAGCCTGCCGCGAGAGGAGCGTGGCTTCTCCAGGCAACGATGGGTAGCGGCTCCTTGATAACCTAGACCGGGGGGAAAAAAAAAAAAAAAAAAAGGCTTTTATCAGCATCGGGCTTTTATTAAAAGATGGATGGTGGGAATACGGGCAGTTTCCAGGAAGGCACAGTTCGGCCGGCGTTGAGCACGGCACTGAAAGCTGTTGTACAGCCCAGTTTCTGCCTTACCCAATTCCTTCTCCATGACCCACACAGCAGCCCCGGCTTTCAGTGAGTCACCCCAGGGCCTGGTTTCTCGCCGAGCCCAACCCTGCTTCCTTTGAACCGGGTTATCCCCAGTATATAATTAGTCATGCAGCTCTCCTTGCCATCCCTCGCCCCCGGCCAGGCACACTGGCAGAGGACAAGGCCGTGGCCGGTCTCCTCCGCCACCCTCAGCAGCGGCTTTGCTCTCTGTTAAGGGTCGGGGGATCCACCAAGCACCACGATCCCCGTGGGGAATAAGGTGGGGAGGTGAGAGGGGGGGGGTGAACACCTTAAAATAATTGCTTAGTGGGAGCAAGGAAGCCCCCAAGAGCTGGTGTCTGCCCAGAAATCCAACCGGCTTCTCTCCCCATGCCCTTGGTTTTTGAAGGAGACATGCTCTTGGTTTTTGAAGGAGACGTGCTCTTGGTTTTTGAAGGAGACATGATATTTTGAAGCTGCTTTTCGTTTTTACAAGCTACGATTCCTAAGCATTTCCAAAACCCTTGCTTAATCCGGGGTGCTGCTTGCTTGTGTGGGAAACCTTGTGAACCGAGTCTCGGCCCCGAGGAAATTACAGCTGCTGCTTCTTCTGCAGAAGGAGCAGGGAGGCACCGCCAGCCGGATAGGGGTCAGGGGAACAAAGGGCAAAAGCTGATTGACAGATAAAGAGAAATTTGGAGAGGACTGGGGCTGTGAAACGTGCCTTGGACTGTACCCTTGGCAAGCTCTTTGGCTTCGGGCTCGATCGTCCTTTGACATTGCTGGAATGTGGTTTACTGTCCGAGAGCGAGCCGCTGCGGGGCCGCGAGAGCCAGGCGGGATACGTCTTCCTTGGAAAGACGGGCACCGGAGGAAACCGGAGAGGGAGAGCGTAAACACGGCTCCCGAGGGAACGCCGGGCACAGCTCCAAGCCGGGGTCTTTGGGATCAAATATCCCCTAGTTGGCAAAGGCTGGAAAGAGAGCTCTCCTCGTTTTGCCAAATTAGAACAAATCCGCAATTCTTCGTTAATCCAGCGCCCCTTTTTTTTTTTTTTTTTTTTTTCTCTTTTTTTTTCCCCCCCTACCGTGCCACGAGAGACAATGGGGCGAGCTCGCCGGGACAGGAAAAAGGTGCAGTTCCTCCATTATGTACCTAATTGTGAAATAATTCTCTCACAGTAGGGAAATTTTGTCCTGCAGTTTGGCAGGCGAACAGTTTATGCCCTACAGTTTATCTGGCCGGTTTATCGGTTTATACTAACAGGTGTGAATTAACTCCGGGGGGGGGGGGAAGGAGAGGATGGCAGAGAAAGAAAAGCAGCGTGCGTGCCAGAAACACGCAGACAAACAAGCTCCAAAGGACACAGGAGACAACTCCTATCACAAACACATCCCCCCTTTTTTTTTTTTTCTCCTCATTCGGGGTGGGGAGGAGGTCTTGGGAGCCCCATTTTCCATCCCTGCCCCGTTGGGCGTCTCCAAAAAAATATTGTTCTCCCGTTTCCTCCACTCCCCGTGTTTTCCTGAGCTGTAAAAGCATTAAGGGCTTTTAAAACCAAGGGCAAAAGAGCCCCCGCCCGCCAGGGAATGTCTGCTCAGCAAAAAAAAAAAGAAAAAAAAAAGATTGAGGAAGGAAAATTCGAGGGTTTCTCCGAGTCAAAAGGCTCCTACGGGGGGACAACGCGACTGCCCACCCCCCCCCCCCCCCCCAGCTCCCCAAATTCCGACTGGAAAACAGGGACTGCGCTCTGCCCCGGGCACAGTTTGTAGGAAGGATGTGGTTGTGTCCCCCCCCCTCTTTAGATCATGGTACACTTGATGGAAAAAAAAATTAAAAAAAATTAAAAAAAATCCCCCGTTTTGTACGTCCAACAGCGAGAAACATCTAGACCTCCCCATCTTAAAAATAAACATTTGCCTCAGGTTTTCTCACCGGCTATTTTCTGTTCCCCCCCCTCCCCCCTTCCCCAAACACCCCCCCCACCCCACCCAGAGACACATCTCGAAGCGCGGGGGCGGCGGAGGGGTGGGAATGCCCCCGCGCTGCCCTGGGGATGGGGGGGGGACTGAGGAAGGGGGATGAAAGCCCCCCCCCCCCAAAGGGGTGAGGGGAGGCCCTGCCAGGCCGCTCCCAGTCTGCCCAGTACGGCCCAGCCCGGCCCAACAGCTCCCAAACTGGGGACGGCGCCCACCCCGAGAGGACCCTCCCACTCCCGGCAGAGAACATTACAGCCTGTCCCCCCCCCCCCGCCATTGGCCGCCGCCGCCGCCCATCCTCGCTCCCCATTGGCCCGCCGCGCTGCCACTCCGCCCCTCCTTCCACCAACCCCCCCGCCTTCCGCCTTGAACACGCTCGCCTCTCCTTCACACACTGTCCACGCTCCCCGGCCGGCGCGCTGATTGGCCGGCGGGGCTGTAAACAAGGCGGCGGCAGCCAATGGGGGCGCTGATCACGCGAGCAGCACGCCTGGCCACGCGCCCTCGGCGTGGCGCTGCTGGCATCAACAAGCGCGGGCGGGGGCGGGGCGGGGCGGCGGAGGCTATAAAAGGCGGCGGCGGCGGGGGGGGCCGCGCTCAAATCCTTGCGGGCGGCGAGCGGTGCGGACGGGCTGTAGCCCTGCCTAACCCCTTCCACTCTGAGCAGCGAAGGGTGAAATCCCCTTTTCTGGCTAAAATCAGCCCGTTCCAGGTCTTTCTTTCCTCTTGAGGAGGGGGGGGGGGGGAAAAAAAAAAAAAACCAACAAACCCCAAACCGGCAGTTCTTGCCCTTGTTGGAGCACCTCCGCTGCTTTCTCAAAAGCGCTGCCCCTCCGCTCACCCTCAGCCATGGTGATGTTCAAGAAGGTGAAGACCTTCCTGATGTCCTTCAGCGAGCCCGAGAAGGTCTACTGCAGTGGGGAGAAGGTGGCCGGGCGCGTGCTGGTGGAGGTGGCCGAGGTGACGCGCGTCAGCGCCGTCAAGGTGCTGGCCTGCGGGGTGGCCAAAGTCAACTGGGCCAAGGGCCCCCAGCAGTGCAGGCAGGAGATGGAGTACCTGCGCTTCGAGGACGTCCTCACCCTGGAGGAGCAGCCCACTGGTGAGGACCTGGGGCCGGGAGGAGGGAGTTTTGGGGGGGGTAAAAAGGGGTTTGAAGGTGGTCCGTTGGGTGGCAGGTTGGTTTCTAGCGAGGCTGGAGTCTCCAGTTGCGTCCCATTGGGTTTATGCGTCGACTGGGCTAGCGGTGCGCTGAGCTCGGCGGTGTTGCGCCGGTGTTGGGGCTCAGTGCCGCGGCAGAAGTGGGATGGGATGGTGGCTGAGCCTTAGGAGAAACCAATAAACCCATCGAAAAGGTGTGAACAGGGCAGCGGGGCTTGGCCAAGTCAAGCTCTAAAGTTTGAAAGCCGAGGGCTAAAAACGAAAGGCGGCCCAGCTGCCTGCCAGAGCGGCCGGGGAGGTGTTGGTGTGTGGCTGGCAGAAGAGCGTTGCCGTGTGCCCGCAGGGAGCGAGTACCTGGGGTTGGCCTGGGCTGGGTGTCCCGGCGGCGCAGGGCACGGGACGGGGTGGTGGTCAGGGAGTGGCAAGCGCGGATCGCGCCGGAGACGGGGATTCTCCTCTGCTGGGCACGGAGAGAGCTGCCTTGGGCTGGCTGCGGCGGAGGCGAGGGATGGGGACTTGGCGGAGTGTCTGGGGAGATAAGCGGGGTGACGTGAAGTCTGGGAGATAAAGAGATAGTGGGTGCTCGAGAGTCCCGCGGAGTGGAGGCAGTTGGGTGTGGGGAGGAGAGGGGAACGGGGAGCGGAGCGCTGTCAGGACACCGTGTTCTGGTGGGGGATGTTGAAAGGAGAAGCGAGATGAACCGAGCGGCGCTTCCCTGCGCCGAGGAGACGTGGGGTTTTGGGGGTGTTCCTGGGGGACAGGTGTAGGTGGCTCTTCCCGAAGAGCTCGCGCAGCTCCAGCGCCGCCTGCGTAAGCGGGACAGGGGATCACACTCCCGGACAAACCCCCGGCACTGCGGCTAACGCTTCCCTGCCCCTTCTCTTTTCCCAGATGGGGACGGCTCCGTGATCCTGCGACCCGGGAACAAATACGAGTACAAATTTGGATTCGAGCTTCCCCAGGGGTGAGTATGAGACGACGCTGCCTCTTAGAAGAAAACCAAACGGGATCGCTACGGAAGATCCTGCTGTTGCTTCAGGTGGATCTAACAAGTGTCTCTTTCCGCAGGCCTCTGGGTACCACCTTCAAGGGAAAGTACGGCTGTGTGGATTATTGGGTGAAGGCCTTCCTGGAGCGCCCCTCCTTTCCCACTCAGGAGATAAAGCAGCGCTTCGAGGTTATGGATCCTGTTGACGTGAACACTCCGGAATTGCTGGTGAGTGCCGCTTTGCTGCGGGGGGGGGGTTTGGGTATCGCAGGCCTTGGGTGAGAGAAAAGCCCTTCGGTGGGGTCAGCGCGACCTCTGGCATTAAGGCTCCCCTAATAGGCTTTATTGCTCAGCGCGGATTAAGGGCTTAGTTCTTAAGAAGTCCTAGTTACTTCTAGAAATCTACACCGAGCTAAAGCGAAGCGCTCGTTTCTGCTTTCGCTCTGCTGCGAGGCGCTCGCGCCTCATGGGGAACTGCAGGCTTTTGTTGCAAAACCGGAGGGAGGAAGGAAGCGGGAGCGGGACGGGAGCGATGAGCCGCTTTCGCCCCGGTAACGATCTTGTTTCTCTCCAGTCCCCGGTCGCTGCCAAGAAGGAGAAGAAGGTGTCGTGTATGTTCATTCCCGACGGGCGCGTGTCGGTCAGCGCGCAGATCGACAGGAAAGGCTTTTGTGAAGGTGAGAGGCTGCGGCGGCTGCGCTCTGGGGGTGGCGGGACGAGCGGTGGGCTGTGCGGAGCGGGGCAGCGTTGGGGCCCGCCTTCCTTAAACGCCGCTCCTCGTTCCCTGCCCAGGTGACGAGATCTGCATCAACGCCGACTTCGAAAACACTTGTTCCCGCATCGTGGTGCCCAAGGCCGCCATCGTGGCCAAGCACACCTACCTGGCCAACGGGCAGACCAAAGTCTTCACCCAAAAACTCTCCTGCGTCCGAGGCAACCACATCATCTCGGGCATGTCTGAATCCTGGCGGGGCAAAACCATCCGCGTCAAGAAGCTCAAACCCTCCATCCTGGGCTGCAACATCCTGCGCGTGGAGTATTTCCTGCAGGTGAGCGGCTCGCCTTGGCCTGAAAGCCTTCCTCGCTTCGTTAGTGGGTAAATTTTGTCCCCTCTTCATCCCCGATGGCCTTTATGACGCCGGTTCTCTTCCCCTCGCAGATCTACGTCAGCGTCCCTGGCTCCAAGAAGATCATCCTGGAGCTGCCCTTGGTCATCGGCAGCCGCTCGGGCATCGGCAGCCGCAGCTCCAGCATGGCCAGTCAGACCAGCTCCGAAATGAGCTGGGTGGACTTGAACCTCCCCGATGCTCCGGAAGGTGAGTGGAGAGCGGCGAACCGCCGGGGGGTGAGCGCCGCCGCCGCTGCCGCGAGTTCAGGGGTGGAAAGGGGGAACACCCGGGAGATCTCACGGGCGCCTCTCTCCGTCCCTTGCAGCCCCCCCGTGCTACCTGGACATCGTTCCCGAGGACCACCGCCTGGAGAGCCCCACCACTCCTCTCCTGGACGACCCCGACAGTTTCGACAGCCCCATCTTCATGTACGCTCCCGAGTTCAAGTTCATGCCGCCCCCCACCTACACGGAGGTGAGAAGTGGCGCCGGCGGAGAGCTGCGGGGGGTGGTTGGGACCGAGGTGGTTCTGCGGTGGGGTTCAATCCCGCGGGGTCTGACCGGATTTCTTCTGTTCCTCCTTCAGGTGGACCCCTGCGTCTCCAACAACAACAACAACAACAACAACGTGCAGTGAGCGCCGGGGCCAGCGGTGCTCTGCCGCTTTTACCGGACTCTTGGCTCCGCCGTGACGGACGCCTTGGCAGCGGTGCGGGGCCGCGGGCGAGAGCCCTCCGCCGCAGGAGGCCGGAGGGGCCGGCGGTTCCCGGGCGAGGCTCCGCCGGCCCGAGCGTGTGGCGGAGGTGCTGAAGTGTTTTGAGTCTTTATTGTTCCCTCGTGTGCTGGCGGTGCTGAAAAAAAGAAAAAAAAACCCAACCAAAAAAAAACCCAAAACCCCAGGGTGGCTCCGGGTGGGGTCCGGACCTTCCTCACAGCCAAAGTCTTCCGAAAAAAACCCCCAAACTTACCAAGGTGCTTCGCGGCGGCGGCGGCAGGAGGAGGAGGAGCAGGGGAGGTGTGAAGGCCTCGGACACCTCCGTCACGAACCCTGAGCAGAGGCGGATTCCAGCCTAAAAACACCAAAAAAAAAAAAACCACCAAAAAAAAAAAAAAAGACTTTAAAAAAAACCCAAACAACCGCCGTGTCAGCAATCGCCGTGGAGCCGCTAACGCCGTCCTCGGGGCCGGGCGCGTGTCCGCGCGCGCGCCAAGATTGTAACCCGCTTTTCTCCCGCCGTGAGCTTGCGGCTCCTTTTCCGCCTGGGCGCTGCCCGGCCGTGCCGCCACCTCTCCCCGCTTCGCCGTCGGGCGACGCCGAGAGGAGAACGGTGCAACGGCGGTTCCGTCCGACGGCTGCGACGCCTCCCCGTGGGGATGCCGCAGCCGCGCCGCAGCCGCGTCCCGGTGTGTTAACGTTCGGTAGAACCGCAGCCGCTCGTGGCGGGAGCGAGCGCTCCTCCTGTCCCCGCGGAACCGGGCTGGCGGCGGTGCGGGGGACCCCGGTGGGAGCAGAGCCGCGGGGGCCGCGGCGAACGCCTTTTCTACTGTTTTCTATTGTTGGTTTTTTTTGGGGGGGGGGGAGGGAGGGGGAAATTGGGGTCTTTTTGTACTGCGCCCCTGTGGGGTGAGGGCTTTGTTAATAAAGCGATGGGGCAGACGGAGCCGCGGCCTCGTGGTCTTCACCGCGGCGAAGGGGACGGGGGACGGCCTGGGCGCGGTGGGGTGCGGTGAAGGGGGTGGGGGTCCCAAAATTTGCCATGCGGTCACTTTGGGGGGGAACAAACGCTGCACTCACAGCCATTCTTCCTCAGAAAAGAGGGGTTTGGTTCCCCCCCCCCCCCAATTTTTGGCACTCGGCTGTGCCGCGGGAGGTGGGAGCAGCCACCGCCCTCCGCGTCTCTCCACCGGAACGCAAAATTGGGGGGGGGAAAAGCGGTGTTTTCGGTGCTGCCGGTGGGGAGGGGAAACTTAAAGCGAAGCCCGAGCCGCTGCGGGGTCCCCGAGGTGTGACATTCCTGCCAGCGGCCAAACCACGCGTGTGGCATCAGCACCTTCCTCCGTCTCCATCATCACCGGAGCCCGTTGTGGCAACGCTCCTCCCACCCCACCCCGGCTCTCCGGCCCTTTTTTGGGGGATGTGGGTGAAAGTTAACGGAAAAAGGGGCCGGAGCGCTGACGCTCCCCCCCGCGCCGAGGAACGGGGCAGAAAACAGCCCTCACCCCTCCCCGACTCGGCACGGCGCCGCGGCACCTGGCGGGGGGGGCTGCGGTGAGCGCCGACGCCGCAGGACGGGGACGTGGGGTCCGCCGCGGCGCCCCGGGGTGGCACTGGCGCTCCCGGGCCTCTCCGCTGCCTCAGTTTCCCCCCCCCGCAACCTCACCAGGAGCGCCGTTCCCCCCGCACCGGCCCTTATCTCCCCGCTGCCGGCACAGCGCGGCGCGTTGGGGTCTTATCGGTGGGAAGGCGGCGGCCGTGCCGGTGCGGTTTGTCCGTCCGCACGCAGCGACCCGCACGTTCGGCTCTGTGCGGCGAGCAGAGTCGCCGCGCCGCCGGCCGGTGACACCGGTGACGCCGGTGCAGGGACACCGCGGTGGGTTCATCCCCGCATCCGCCACGTTTCCCTTAATCCCAACTCCATCCCGCGAACATCACCGCATCCCCAACCCAGTGCCGCGTGGGGGGGGGTCCCGGCAATGTCCCCCCCTGTGACCGCGTGCCACCACCACGGCACAGCGCGGTGACCTTCCCACCCCGCTGCGGCGCAGCCCACCCGTGGTCCCAGAGACCCCCCCTCCCAACGGCTCCGGTGCCCCCACTCTGCCTCACTTTCCCTTTTTTGGGGGGGCGGTGTGTGCACGCGCCGCGGCGCGGGGCTCAGCCGGCGTCCCCGTGCCGCGCTGGCACCGTCCCCCGGGGTGCCGGGGCCACCGGCCAAGCGGGCCAAGGGTCAGCCGCGCTCCAGGCCAAGTATGGGCAGAGCGCGCCGCGCCGCGCTGGGGGGGACACCGCGGCCCGGGGGGGGGGGACGCAGCCGCCCCGGAGACCCTACAATAACAC
Source organism: Pluvialis apricaria (assembly GCA_017639485.1). Lineage (NCBI taxonomy): Eukaryota > Metazoa > Chordata > Aves > Charadriiformes > Charadriidae > Pluvialis > Pluvialis apricaria. Next base: position 2,537,840 of record CM030033.1, read on the forward strand.
CCCCACCCCCCCCAAAAAACGGGGTGCGGTCTCCCCGGGGAGGGGACAGCACTGACACACACACACACATACACACATTCCCTCCCCCCCCCCGGCGGCGCTGGCAACCGCCGCGCTGGCAGCCGGCCCGAACCGCGGCGCCCAACTGGGGCAAAGGGCCCGACCCGAACCGCGGGGGCACAGAGCGGTGACACCCCCGGGATGGGAGGGGATGGGAGGGGATGGGGATGGGATGGGGATGGGATGGGATGGGATGGGGATGGGGATGGGGATGGGGATGGGGATGGGGATGGGGATGGGGATGGGGATGGGGATGGGGATGGGGATGGGGATGGGGATGGGGATGGGATGGGGATGGGGATGGGGATGGGGATGGGGATGGGATGGGATGGGATGGGATGGGATGGGATGGGGATGGGGATGGGGATGGGATGGGGATGGGATGGGATGGGATGGGGATGGGGATGGGGATGGGGATGGGGATGGGGATGGGGATGGGGATGGGATGGGGATGGGGATGGGGATGGGGATGGGGATGGGGATGGGGATGGGATGGGGATGGGGATGGGGATGGGGATGGGGATGGGGATGGGGATGGGGATGGGGATGGGATGGGATGGGGATGGGGATGGGGATGGGGATGGGGATGGGATGGGGATGGGGATGGGGATGGGGATGGGATGGGGACGGGATGGGGATGGGGATGGGGATGGGGATGGGGATGCGATGGGATGGGGATGGGATGGGGATGGGATGGGGATGGGGATGGGGATGGGGATGGGGATGGGGATGGGATGGGATGGGGATGGGATGGGGATGGGATGGGGATGGGGATGGGGATGGGGATGGGGATGGGGATGGGGATGCGATGGGATGGGGATGGGGATGGGATGGGGATGGGGATGGGGATGGGGATGGGGATGGGGATGGGATGGGGATGGGATGCGATGGGGATGGGGATGGGGATGGGGATGGGGATGGGGATGGGGATGGGGATGGGGATGGGGATGGGGATGGGGATGGGATGGGATGGGATGGGATGGGGATGGGATGGGGATGGGATGGGGATGGGATGGGGATGGGGATGGGGATGGGGAAGGGGAGGGATGGGATGGGGATGGGGATGGGGATGGGGATGGGGATGGGGATGGGGATGGGGATGGGGATGGGATGGGGAAGGGGAGGGATGGGATGGGATGGGATGGGATGGGATGGGATGGGGAAGGGGAGGGATGGGGAGCAGCCGGGATCGGAGCATCCCTCAGCTTTCAGCACCACTTGGTCCTCCCCATCCCCACGAAGGCAGCACCGAGCACTGCCCGCGCTCCTGTCTGTGCTCCTGCCCGCACTCCTGCACACGCTCCTGCACACACTCCTGCCCGCGCCCCTGCCCGCGCTCATGCACACACTCCTGCCTGCACTCCTGCCCACTCTCCTGCCCGCGCCCCTGCCCCGGTGGGCGCCGTCCCGCGGCCCCGGTGACTCCGTGGGGCGCTGGGGGGTTTCCAGGCCCCATGTTCGCCCCCGCTTCCCCTCGGCTGCTTCGCCAGAACATCCCCCTCTCCTGGGGCGGGGGGGGGGTGCAGCCCTCCCCCTCCCCAAACACCCCAAATCCCCCCCCCGCCCCCCGGGACCCCAACCCCGCTCCCCCCACCCCAAACTGCCCCCCCGCGCGCCGCTCTCGGCGGTAGAAATATCAGTGGCGGTGCGGGGGGAGCGCGAGGAGGCCCACGCGCCGCCGGGAAACCGAAGCACAAACCCGGCCCGTGGCCGAGGAGAGGGGGGGGTACAGCAAAACACCCCCCCCCCCATTTCCCAGGGGATTTGGGGCTGCTCCCCACCCCGTCCCCCGCAATCCCGGGGCTCTTCCCAACCCCCCCGGGCGATTTTCCAGCCAGAGGGGGGGGGTGGGGGGGTCTCACCGCTGCCCACCCTCTCACCCGTGCGGGATTATTTTTTTGCCCCACAGGAACACCAGGGGCTGCAGCTGGGAAATCACCACCTCCTGGAGTCCCGTGATGGCTCCTGTCACTTTTGGGAACACCTTTGGTTTTGGCCGGGGGTGCGGGGGGGGGGGGGGGGGGGGGGGGGGGAAGCGGAGACAGCAGCTGGAAGGGAACAGTGTGGGGTTTGCTGAGCAGCTGTGGATTTTTTTTGTTTTTGTTTGGTTTGGGGTTTTTATGACCCAGGGATTAAAAAACACAGCCATAAACAGGAACTCTGCCCCGGGGCGGGGGCGGCGCTTCCCCCCGTCACATGAGGTTCACATGAGCGGCCCCCGCCCCTCCGGCTCCACAAAACACCTTCCCCCCCCCCCCCAAAAAAAAAACCCACCACCTTCCCCCTCCCCAAAAATATTACCCCCCCCTCCTTCCCAGCCCCTTTTCTCACTGCTGGTGCATGCGCTGAGTTTGAGGGGGCTCAGCCCAGCACCCCCAACCCGCCCAGACTGGGGAGGATGGGGGGGTCAGGGGGGGCACACGAGAGGTCCAGGGCTTGGGAGGGAGGGGGGTTAAACCCCGCTACCCCCCCACACACCTCCACCCCCCAGGGGGGGCACAAACCTCCCCCCGCCGGGCTGACCCTGCAGCGGGTGTCGCTGGAGCCCAGCGCCATCCAAACTGCGGAAATCCCAGTGGGGGACTGGGGAGGGGGGGGGGGGGGGGTGTCGCTGCATCCCCTGACTCCAGGAGCTGGGGATTTGCACCCAGCGGCTGCAACGTGCGCGCCCCACACGTGGCGGGTGCCGGGGGGGGGTACTCGAGCGTGAGCCCATGGGGGGCACCGGGGTGGAAAACCGAGCGCCGCCGGGCACCCGCCCCACCCGGGCGATGCCACGCGCCCGCCCCACACGTGTGGGGCGAAAACCCGGGAGGGGGGGGAGGAAAACACCCCCCCCCCCCCCCCCCCCCCCCCCCCCCAAAACACAGCTGTTCCCTGCACCCATGGGTGCACCCAGCTCCCGTCACCCCCCCCCCAGGGCAGGGTGTCCCCCCATCCCAGCGCAGGGGACTTATTGTAAATAAGCCCCACCCCGGGGGGGGGAACCTTTTATCCACCTCCTCCCCCCCCCCCAAAAAAAAATCCCGGGGGGGTGGAGGCCGCGGCCCGCGATGAGCTGGGAACTCCAGAAACCACCTTTAATCCACCCAAAATGAGTTAAAAACAAAATATATATATATATATATTCCAAATGTTAAAATGCTGCTGTAAACGGGGGGGGGTGGGGGGCAGTTTGCCCCCCTTCCCCCCCCCCCCCCATCACCCCTAAAACCGCCTCCAAAAGGGACAGTGCCACCCACTGCTGGCGTGGGGACAAGGCTGGGGGGGGAGGTCCTCCCCCTCCCCCGCCCCCCCCCCCCTCCACCCGGGGTTTGGGAGCCCCCCCCCAGGTTGGGGGGGGGGGCAGTGGGGTGTCCCCATATGTGTGTGCCCCCCCCCCAAAAGCCACCAGCACCCCGCGGTGTCCCCGACCCCTCCGTGCCTGGAGCACAAGTGCCACCTGCAGGCTGGAGGTGACGGGTGACGCGGTGGCCATGGAGGGGGGGGGGGGGTGACAGTGTCCCACGGTGGGGGGGGGGGACACACACAAGTGGTGACAGCGCACCCAGATGTGCACGGGGGGGGGGGGTGACAGGGCACCCAGATGTGCAGGACGGGGGTGACAGGGGTGTCCTTGGGGGGGTGCTGGTGACAGGAGACCCAGGGGACCCCCGCGTCCGGGTTGGGGGGGGGGGTGACAGGGGACCGCCGTGACCCGGGGGGGGGGGGGTGGTGGTGACAGCGTGGGGGGGGGGCTCAGTACACCGCCTCGTCCATGTTGTCATCGCTGTCGGCGCCGAAGTCCTCGCCGTTGTCGAAGTAGGACATGATGTAGTCGGTCTCCTGCAGCCGGGGACGGGGGGGGGACACGGGGGGGCGCTGGGTGTCACCCCATGTGTGTGTGTGTCCCCCCCCCCCTCCAGGGCCACCCCACGGCTGCGCCCGGGTCCCACCGGGGACGTGTGTGTGTGTGTGTCCCCTTCACCGCAGCCCCAAATCACCTCTTCGTGCTCCTCCTCATCGTACTCCTCTTCCTCCTCCTCCTTCCCTTCTTCTTCCTCCTCCTTCTCCTCTTCCTCCTCCGAGGTCACCTCCTCCTCCTTCTTCTCCAGGCTCTGCGGGGGGGGGGGGAGCAGCCCCTGAGGTGTTAACCCGGGGGGGGGGACACACCCCAAAATCCACCTGGGACCCCCCCACTGCTATGAGGGGGGGGTGAGGATGGCTGAGCCTTCGGCCTCGTTACCTCCAACTTCTTAATGGTCTCCTCCTTGTCCAGCGCCACGCGCTGCTTGCACTTGGGGATGAGGATGGTGGTCCCTGGGGGGGGGGGGGGGGGCAGAAGGGAGTGTTACCCCCCCGCCAGGGGTGGGGGGACACAAAGGGGGGGACACAAAGTGGGGGGGGGGGACACACTCACTGCCTTTGCGCAGCCGCCGCACGCGGATCTTCAGCTCCCGCGGCAGCCGCCTCCAATCTGTGGGGCAGAGACGGATCAGGTGCCCCCCCCCCCCACGGCTGCCACCCCCCCCCGCCATGTCCCTGGGTGTCCCCCCCCCCTCCCCGGTCCCCTGTCCCCCCCCCAGACCTGGGTTCCAGTCGATGGCGCTGTCGACGGGACTGGAGATCTGGTACTTGTCCGAGTAGCGCTCGATATCTGGGGGAGCACAATTTTGGGGGGGGGGGGGGGGGGGGGTGTCACTGCCAGGGGGACACACACACACACAATAAGGGGACACCCCCGTGGGGACACCCGAGGGTGCCAGGCTGGAGGCAGCCACAGTGGGGCCGGGGGGTGACAATGCAGTGGGGCTGGGGGGGGGCACAACAGTGCAGGGGGGTGCTATGGGGCCGGGGGGGTCACGGGGCAGTGGGGGGGGGGGTCACAACAGTGCGGGTGGGGGCTATGGGGCCGGGGGGGTCACGGGGCAGTGTAGGTGGGGGCTATGGGGCAGGGGGGGGTCATAACGCAGTGGGAGTAGGGGGGTAAACGGGACCAGGGGGGGTCACGGGGCAGTGGGGGGGGTCACAAGAGCAGGGGGGGGGGCTATGGGGCCGGGGGGGCGTGGGGGGGGGTCACAAAAGTAGGGGTGGGGGCTATGGGGCTGGGGGGGTCACGGGGCAGTGGGGGGGGGGTCACGAGAGTGGGGTGGGGGACTATGGGGCTGGGGGGGGTCATAACGCAGTGGGGGTAGGGGGGTAATGGGACTGGGGGGGGCCATGGGGCTGTGTGGGTGGGGGCTATGGGGCTGGGGGGGTCACGGGGCAGTGGGGGGGTCACAAGAGCGGGGTGGGGGCAGGGGGCAGTGGGGGGGTCACAAGAGTGGAGTGGGGGCTATGGGGCAGTGTAGGGGGGGGCTATGGGGCTGGGGGGGGTCATAACGCAGTGGGAGTAGGGGGGTAAATGGGACCGGGGGGGGTCACGGGGCAGCGGGGGGGGGGGCTATGGGGCTGGGGGGGTCACGGGGCAGCGGGGGTGTGCGTGTGGGGGGGTCCCAACCGTGGGGGGGCCATGGGGCAGCGGGCTTGGAGGGACCACACAGTGCGGGGGGGGGCGCAGTGGGGCTGGGATGCCCCACTGGGGCACCCATGGGGGTGCGCCCCCTCCCTCCCCCCCCCAAAAAAATACTCCAAGGGGGGGGTTTCCCCCCCCCCCCGTACCTCTGCGGGGCGCCCCGGGTTTGACGAAGTAGGGGAGGGTCCTCATGGCGCCGCGCAGCTCCTGCTTCAGCGCCAGCATGTACTCGCCCTCCTCCCCCCCCGGCCGCGCCGCCGCCCGCTGCTCCAGCGCCTGCCGGGCACCGCGGGGGGGGCACCGCGGGGGGGGCACCGCGGGGGGGGGGGGTCAGTGCTCGGGGGGGGGGGGGGGGCACCACGGGGGCAAGGGGGGGGGGCAGTGCTCAGCGCCCCTCGGGGTTGGGGGAGCACCACCGGCGCGGGGGGGGGGGTTCACTGCTTGGGGGGGGGGCACCACCGGCGCGGGGGGGGGGTGTCAGTGCGAGGGGGGGGCAGTGCTCAGCGCCCCTCGGGGTGGGGGGGGGCACCACCGGCGCGGGGGGCGGGGGGGATGTCAGCGCCCCTCGGGATGGGGGGGCACCACCGGCGGGGGGGGGAGGGGGCAGTGCTCAGCGCCCCTTGGGGTGGGGGGGGGGCACCACCAGCGGGGGGGGGGAGGGGGGCAGTGCTCAGCGCCCCTCGGGATGGGGGGGCACCACCGGCGCGGGGGGGGGGCGTCAGTGCTCAGCGCCCCTCGGGGAGGGGGGGGCACCACCGGCGCGGGGCGGGGGGAGGGGGTCAGTGCTCGGGGGGGGGTCAGTGCTCAGCGCCCCTCGGGATGGGGGGGCACCACCGGCGGGGGGGGGGGGGGGGGCAGTGCTCAGCGCCCCTCGGGGGGGCACCACCGGCGCGGGGGGGAGAGGGGGGGTCAGCGCCCCTCGGGATGGGGGGGGCACCACCGGCGGGGGGGGTGTGGGGGGGCAGTGCTCAGCGCCCCTCGGGGTGGGGGGGGCACCACCGGCGCGGGGCGGGGGGGGTCAGCGCCCCCCCGGGGGGCACACGCACCGTGGACTCCCCCCCCCCCACCCTTAAGGAGTTACGGATAGCGGGGGATGGGGACACCCCCGCCCCCCCCCCCGCAGTACTCACCGGGAAGAGGGGGGAGGGCTGCAGCGTGGGGGGGGGCAGCGCGTCCCCCTTCCCGATTCCCACCGCCTCCACGTTGAAGGTCATCTGCCCCCGGCCCCGGCCCCGGGCTCGGCCCGCCATGGCTGGGGGGGGCCGGGGGGGCCCTGGGGGGGGCACGGGGGGGGGGGGGGGGTGTTAGGGGGGGGGCAGGGGGGAGCCCCCCCCTTTGTTGGGGTGGGGGTGGGGGGCAGCCCCCCTGCGCTGCTGAGGGTTGGAGGGGGGTAGCGGGGGAGGGGATATGGGGCAGTGCCCCCCCGGGACACGGGGGGACATGGGGGGGGGGGACACGACACGGGGCAGTGCCCCCCCCGGGACACGGGGGGACATGGGGGGGGGGGGACACACGACACGGGGGGGGACACGACGCGGGGCAGCCCCCGCGGGACACGAAGGGACGCGGGACAGCCCCCCCCGGACCCTGGGGACACACGGAGCACCCCCCGACACACGGGGGGGGGGGGACACACAAACACCCCCCCCCCCCGGGACACGGGGGCGACACACGGAGCACCCCCCCGGGACACCGCGGGACGTGGAGGGAGGGACACGGGGGACACAGCGCAGCCCCCGCGGGACACGGGGACACCGGGGGTGACGGGGGGGACACGGGGCAGCCCCCCCCATTCCCGCCCCCCCCCCCGCCCGCCGCCCCGGTTCCCGGTACTCACGCCGCGCATGCGCAGTCGCTCCACGTGCGTGCGGAGCCGCCGCGGATACGCAGGGCTGGGAAAGGGGGCGGGGCGTGCGCGTCAGGGCGGCGCTGATTTGCGGGCGGCGGAGCCAGTCAGAGGCGAGGGGCGGGGCGATGGGCGGGGCGGAGCGGAGCAGGGGGATGAATGAATGAATGAATGGGGCTGGGGCGGGGATGAATGGGGGCGGGGGTCGGTAACGGGGGCGATGGGGATGGGGAGAGGGTGGGAGGGACGGGAAACGGGGGGTGCAGGGGGTTCCCCTCACACACGGCCTTGGGGCTTCTCAGCACGGTGGCCTCGCTGCCCCATAGCCCCCAGGGCCGCTGCCCTATAGCCCCCAGGGCCCCCATCCCCACTGCCTTGTGACCCCCCCCAGCCTCGCTGTGCCGGGACCCCCAGCCCCGCCGCCCCATGGCCCCCCCCCCCCCCAGTCTCCGATGCCCCACGGCCCTCAGCCCCACTGCACTGCGACCCACTGCCCCGTTGCCCCCAGCCATGCTGGGTTCTGACCCCCTCCCCACCTCCAGCCCCGCTGCCTTGTGACCCCCCCGGCCCTGCTGTGCTCTCAGCCCTGGCCCCACTGCCTTGGCACCCCCGGCCCTGCTGCCCCGTGGCCCCCCCCAATAGCTGATGCCCCGTGGCCCCCAGCCCCATCGCGCTGTGACCCCCCCAGCCCCACTGTGCTGTGACCCCCAGCCCTGCCGTTCCAGGCCCCATGGCGGCTCTCTGGCCCTATAGAGGCTCTCTGGCCCCATGGCGGCTCTCTGGCCCCACAGCAGCTGTCTGACCCTATAGCGGTTCTCTGATCCTATAGCGGTTCTCTGGCCCCATGGCAGTTCTCTGGCCCTGTAGCGGCTCTCTGGCCCCATGGCAGCTCTCCAGCCCCATTGCAGTTCTCTGGCCCCATGGTGGCTCTCTGGCCCCATGGCGGTTCTTTGGCCCTATAGCGGCTCTCCGGCCCCATAGCGGCTCTCCGGCCCCACGGCGGCTCTCTCCCTCGCACCCCCGCGCAGGCAGCTCGGCGCAGCGGGTTCGTTGCCGGCTGCGCCGCTGGGTGATTCATCCCGCTCCAGCCCTCCCCGCGCCGGCAGCTGCCAAAAATAGCGATGCAGGGGGGGGAAAAACCTTCCAAATAACCTCCCCTGCCTTCCTTCCCCCCCCCCCCCCGCCCTCCCCGAACCACCACCACCACCGCTACGCCGGCAGCGGGCCGGGATGGCGGCCACCGGGCGATGTCCCCGACACCTCCATCCCTGGGGCATCTGGGACCGGGACCCGTCGCTGGGGGATACCACGCTCCGGTTACCATGGTAACAGAGGAAGGGAGGGATGGAGGGATGGGGGGACAGAGGGGTTGGGGTGAGGGGGGGTCCCCTCTCTGGGGTGTCCCCCCCTGCCCCGGGTAGGGGGTGCAGCCCCGAGCGCCAGGCCCAGGCTGGGTGGCAGCCGGTGTCTTGCTTGGTGGCAGCCGCCAGCGGGGCTGGTGAACTGGGGGGGACTGGGAGGGGGACTTGAGGGGGGACTGGGGGGGGCCGGGGGTGGTTTCTCCCCCATTTTTCGTGGCTGGTCCGAGAGCGGAGGAGCAGGATGAGCCGCCGTCGCCATGGGAACCGCGCAGGCAGCGATGCAGGAGGGGACCGGGGGGACGGGCAGGGGGGGCGGGGGGGGGGAGTACGGACAGGGGGTGCGGGGGTGGGGGGTCTGGAGGGGGGGGGGGGATACAGGCAGGGGGTGAGGAGTGCGGGAAGGGGGGGGCGGGAAGGGGATTTTGGGGGGTGCGGGAGGGGATGGGGTTCCAGGAGGGGGATGGGGATGCAGGAGGGGTAACGGGCAGCGGGGGGGGGGGGGGGGGGGCGCAGGCGGGGGATGGTGCAGGCGGGGGGGCAGCGGCAGAGAGACCCGGGGGGGGGGTTCAGGGCACTGCCGGCTGTGCCGGAGCGGGTGATGGCATCGGGAGAAGCATCCCGTCCTGGGCCCCAGCTGGGGAAACTGAGGCAGGGAACTGGGGCTGCCCCACAGCCGGGGGGGGGGACGGGGGGGGGGGGTGGGGTGGTATTTCAACGTGCGCCGTGTGCCGTTGCAGTGAGCGGGCGACGCTCCCGGAGCAGCACACCCAACCGCCGGCCCCGCTGCCGTAAGCGCCGCCATGCCCAGCCCCGTCCGCCGTCCTCCCGGTGCCGCCGGCCCGCCCGGTTTAACCATGTTACCGGCGGACGGTTCGGCTTTGCTGCGTGCCGTGGCACAGGGCAAATTTCGGCTCACCCGGCTCTTGTTGGAAGGGGGAGCCTACATCAACGAGGGCAACGCCGCCGGGCAAACGCCGTTGATGGCCGCGTGCCGGGCCGGCTACGCCGACCCGCTGGAGCAGCCCCGTATGGTGCGGTACCTTCTAGAAAACGGCGCCGATCCCAACATCCCCGACAAGACGGGGAAGACGGCGTTGATGCACGCCTGTGCTGAACGCGCCGGCCCGGCGGTAGCCGCCGTTTTGTTGGCCCACGGCGCCGATCCCAGCGCCCGCGATTACGCTGGGGCCTCCGCTTTGGTTTACGCCATTAACCGGGGGGACCGGGAGACGCTGCAGGTGCTGTTGGACGCCTGCAAAGCCCGAGGGAAGGAGGTCATCATCATCACCACCGACACCTCGCCCTCGGGTACCAAAACCACCCGGCAATACCTAAACTCGCCCCCTTCGCCGGGGCTGGAGGAGAAACGCTCGCCGGCGCTCTGCATGTCGCCTTCCGACATCGAGGTGCGGACGGCGGCTTCGCCGGCCGGCAGCGAGAAAGAAGAGGAGAGGGATGTCTTCTGCTTCCCCCCACCGCCGCCGGCACCGGTCACCGCCGTACCGGAGCCATCCCGCGCTCGGGTTCGGCCGCTGAAGCGCCTCAATTCGGAGCCCTGGGGGTTGGTGGCCCCGGGGACGGAGGGGCCGCGGGGACCCCCCGAGCGTTTGGTGGCGGGGATGGAGGGGCTGAGCTTGGGCGGGCGCCCGCGGCGGCACAGCGTGGAGGGCCGGGAGGCTGCCGGGCTGCCGGGGGCCGCCTGGGCCGAGCGGGTGCCCCCCGGTTGCCCGCAGCCGTTGGCACGCCGCAACACAGCCCCCGAAACGACGCGGGTCAAACCGCCTCGCCGGGACCCCCCCGAAATGGAGGGGCACCCCTGGGCCGGCTCGCCGCCTCCGTCGCCGGGGCGAAGCCGGCACTGTGCCGCCTCGGCCATGCCGCTGCCGGTCACCGAGTCCCCCCCGGGCACCCGCCGGCGCCCACCGGGTTTGCTGGAACGTCGCGGTTCCGGCACCCTCTTACTGGAGCCTTTGGCCTCGGGGAGGAGCGGTTTCTTGCCCCCCCTGCACCCCGGTCCGCACCCCCCCGGCCCCCGCGGCCCCCCAGCCCCCGCTTCGCCCAAGGGCCGCCGCAAACTGCTGCGCCGCCACTCCATGCAGACGGAGGAGATGCGGCAGTTGGCCAACTTCCAGAGCAGCGTGGCGCCGGAGCCCGGCAGTTAGGGGCCACTCCTCACCGCATCCCCCCGCCCCCCCCCCCCCAAAAAAAACCTGGAGTGGCACCCGGACGCCTGGGTCCCGCTCCGAGGACAACCCCCCACCACGAAGGGACCACCCCCGGGTGGCGGCTCCGTCGCTGCCGGGCGGCTCTGCCGCCGGCGCGGGGCCTCCCCAGGCAGATGGTGCCACCGTTCACTCTGAACCCTACTGATGACTGCGGGCACATAACGATTCTTCCATCGCTGCCGTGGGCAGAAACGTTGCACGACCCCAAATCCCTTCAGGAGCCAGCGCATCCCCCCCCCCCCCCCGCCCTCCGCACTCCCCTGCGTCTTCCTCCCGCTCCCTCCTCATCCTCCCAGCACCGCTTATCCCTACCGACCTCGGCAGCAGCTCGCCTGCCCCACATTTGGGGGTCCCCCCCCATCCCCGCCGGTGCCAGGCGCTGCTGGGAGCTGCGTGCTGTGAGCAATAACCACCCCCCCCCCCCCCCCGCCCGTGTCCCCAGATGGCCCCTCCCCTCCCCAGGGGGGGTTCCCCCCATTTTTGGGGCGCGGGGTCCCAGCGAGGGGTGCGGGGGGGGTGGGCGGGATCGGGCGGGGGGGGGGGGGGGGGGCGCACGCTGTCGGTGTCGCGGTGAATAAAGGCCCCAGCAGAGCTCAGCGCGTCTCCGAGTGTCGGGGGGGGGGGGGGCGGAAGGGGGGCAGCACATCTGGACACAGCTGGGGACACGGGGGGGGGTGGCACATCTGGGCGCCAGCACAAGTGGTCACCGTGTACATGAGGACTGGCACATCTGGGTGCCGGCATACCCGAGTGCTGGCACATCTGGGCACCAGGGTGCACAGTGGCACATCTGGACGTCAGCACATCTGCATCACGGCGAATCTGGGTGGGAGGGGAATGGGGGTCAGCACATCTGGGTGCCAGCATAGCTGGGGTCACAGCACATCTGGGTGCCAGGGGGTATGGGGGCTGGCACATATGGGTGCCAGCACATCTGGGCACCAGCAAACCTGGTGCCAGCACATCTGGGCACCAGGGTGAGTGGGGGCCGGCACATCTGGACACCAGCGTACCTGGTGCCCGCACATCTGGGTACTGGGGTGCACGTGGGTTGGCGCACCCCCGAGTGCCAGCACATCTGGTCACTATGCGCACAAGGACAGGCACATCTGGCTGCCAATACAGCTGGGCACTGGGCTACGCAATGACGGGCACATCTGGAGATGGTGTATGCGTGGACTGACACATCTGGGCGCTGAAACATATGGGTGGCAGGGGGCATGAGGACCAGTGCACCTGGGAGCTGACACATCTGGGCACCGGTGCACCCGGGTGTCGACACATCTGGGCACTGGGGGTGCGTGAGGGCTGGCACATCTGTGTGCCGCCACATCTGGGCGCCAGCACACCTGGGTGCGGGCACGTCTGGGCACCGGGGTGCATGAGGGTGCACAAGGACGGGCACATCTGGGCACGGGGCACATCTGGCGAGGGGACCCCGGTGGGGCCCCGCCGGCCGAGCAGGGGGGGTCCCCAGCAGCGCTGTGGCCCTGGGAGGGGACAGCCCGACCCCCCATTCCCCGTGCCACCCTCACCACCACTGTGGGGACCCGGCGGGGGGCTCAGCCCCGGTGCCGGGGGGGGGTCCCGTCCCCGGGGGGCGGCAGGGACCCCCGTGGCGGGGGGAGCCCGGCGGTGGCGGTGGCGGTGGCGGTGGCGCAGCGGAGGTTGGGCCCGGGCGGAGAGCGGCTGCGGCGGCGGCGCTCAGCGCCACTGCAGAGCGGTACCGCAACGGAGGGACCGCCGGGGCCGGGGGACACCGCCACCGCCGGGGCTGGGGGACACCGCCATGGGGCACTGCTGGGGCTGGGGGACATCGCTGGGGCTGCGGGACACTGCCGGGGGGCACTGCTGGGGGACACTGCCGGGGCCGGGGACACCGCTGGGGGACACTGCCACCGCCGGGGCTTGGGGACACCGCCGGGGGATACTGCTGGGGCTGGGGGACACTGCCGTGGGGCACTGCCAGGGCTGGGGGACACCGCTGGGGGACACCGCCACTGCCGGGGCTGGGGGATACTGCTGGGGGAGGACACCGCCATGGGGCACTGCTGGGGCTTGGGGACATCGCTGGGGCTGGGGGACACTGCCGGGGGGCACTGCTGGGAGGACACTGACAGGGCTTGGGGACACTGCCGGGGCCGGGGACACCGCCGGGGGACACCGCTGGGGGACACCGCCACCGCCGGGGCTGGGAGGACACTGCCGTGGGGCACTGCCGGGGCTGGGGGTCATCTCTGGGGCTGGGGGACACTGCCGGAGGACACCGCCACTGCCGGGGCTGGGGGATACTGCTGGGGGGGACACCACCATGGGGCACTGCCACTACTGGGGCTGGGGGACACTGCTGGGGGGGACATCGCCAGGGGATACTGCTGGGGCTTGGGGACGTCGCTGGGGCTGGGGGACACTGCCGAGGGGCACTGCTGGGGGACACTGACAGGGCTCGGGGACACCGCTGGGGCTGGGGACACCACCAGGGGAGACTGCCGGGGCTGTGGTACACCGCTGGGGGACACTGCCACTGCCGGGGCTGGGGGATACTGCTGGGGGGGACACTGCTGGGGGACACCACCGGGGGATACTGCTGGGGCTGGGGACATCGCTGGGACTGGGGGATGCTGCCGTGGGGACACTGACAGGGCTCGGGGACACCACCGGGGCTGGGGACACTGCCATGGGGCACTGCTTGGGCTGGGGACGCTGCCGGAGGACATTGCTGAGGGACACTGCCGGGGCTGGGGACACTGTTGGGGCACGGGACACTGCTTGGGGTCACTGCTGTGGGCCACTGCTGGGGCTTGGGGACACCGACGGGGGATATTGCTGGGGGACAGTGCCAGGACTGGGGACACTGCTGGGGCTGGGGGACATTGTCAGGGCTTGGGGACACTGCCGTGGGGCACTGCTGAGGCTTGGGGACAGTGCTGGGGGACACCACTGGGGCTGGGGACACTGCCATGGGGCTCTGCCAGGGCTTGGGGACACTGCCAGGGCTTGGGGACACTGCTGGGGGACACTCTCAGGAGTTGGGGGGGACACACCGCAGGGGCTGGGGGACAGGCCGGGTGCTGCTGGGGAACAGGGGGGCACCGCTGGGGACAGGGACACTGTCGCAGGGCAGGGCTGGGACAGGGGACAGACAGGCCCTCCCTGTGTGTGTCCCCCCCGCCGCTAAAACCGCCCCACGGGGAGAGGAGGGGACACCGCGGTGGGGGGGAACGGGGGCATGGATGTGGCTCTTCAGTGGCCGCCAGGACGGGGAGCGGGGCCACCCCCCGCTGTCCCCTTTTCGGTGACAAGAGGGATTTCCTAACGCCCGCAGGGTTATGGCCCGGGGGAGGAGGAGGAAGGAGAGCCCAGGGTGGCCGGGGGACACCCAGAGGAGGTGACACCGGGGGACACGGGTGCCCAGCCTCGTCCTGCTGGCTGCTGAGGGCGCCGGGGGGTGAGCTGCACCCTTGGGTGCTCGGGGGGGGGGGACGAGGCCACTGTCCCCAGCCCGGCACGGGAAGGGAGAGGGGACGCGGGTGGGCACCGTGGCACTGGGTGCCCCCCCCCGGGCTGAGACCTGACCAAACTCATGGCAGAGGAGCAGGACCCGGCGGCGAGAATCGGGGCAAAGATGCTCAGCGTCACCACGTCCTGCTGCGGGGACAAAGCCGAGCAGGTCCCCGGGCTCCCGGCACCGCGGCGGCGGCCACCGCCGGCATGAACGTCACCGGGACGGCGGGGAACGGGAGCTGCGCCGGCGAGGAGCCCGTCCTGCTGCCCACTTTCTCCACGGCGGCCAAGGTGCGGGTGGCCGTCACGTGCCTCCTCTTCCTCTCCTCGGTTTGCTGCAACGGTGCCGTGCTCTGGTCGGCCGCCCGGGCGCCGCGGCGGCGTCCGCCCCGCGTCCGCGTCCTCATGGTCAACCTGGCAGCGGCCGATCTGCTGGTGACGGTGGTGGTGATGCCGTTAGACGCCGCCTGGAACGTCACGGTGCAGTGGTACGGGGGGGACGCGGCGTGCCGGGCGCTCATGTTCCTCAAGTTGGCCGCCATGTACGCCTCGGCCTTCGTCACCGTCGTCATCGCTTTGGACCGTCACGCCGCCATCGTCAACCCTTTGGCGGTGGGCCGCGCCGAGCGGAGGAACAAAGCGATGCTGTGCGCGGCGTGGGCGCTCAGCGCCGTGCTGGCGCTGCCCCAGGTGGGCGATCCCCGGCCCCGGGGTTGGCGGAGGGGACGGCCACCACCGTGGGTGGGATGATGATGACGATGATGGGGAGGAGGAAGGACGCTGATGGCCTCCCCCCGGCTCTTCGCAGGCGTTTGTCTTCCGCACGGTGAGCCGGTCGCGGCCCCGGCGCTTCGTGCAGTGCGCCACGGTGGGCAGTTTCGGGGCGCATTGGCAGGAGACGCTCTACAACATGTTCACCTTCGCCTGCCTCTTCCTCCTGCCCCTGCTCGTCATGGTGCTCTGCTACGGCCGCATCCTCGCCGCCATCTCCGGCAGGATGAAGGACGCCCGCGGTGAGAGCGCTCCCACCGCTCCTCCACCCTTTCTCCGTCACCGCTCTTTTTCCTTTTCCCACCTCCCTGGGGTCCTGCACCCTACTGGGGTCCCCTCTCCCCAACTCGTTAACCCAACGCTCTTAATTACCACCCCCGGGTGATGCATCCCCGCTCTCTCCTTCCTACCTCCCCGCTCCGTTTCCACCCCGCAGTTTCCTCCCAGGAGGTTCAGCTCCGTCGCTCCCACAACAACATCCCCCGGGCCAGGATGCGCACGCTCAAGATGTCCATCGTCATCGTCCTGACCTTCATCGTCTGCTGGACGCCCTACTACCTCCTGGGCCTCTGGTACTGGTTCTCCCCGGAGATGTTGACCCGGGAGAAGGTGCCGCCGTCTCTCAGCCACATCCTCTTCCTCTTCGGCCTCTTCAACACGTGCCTGGATCCGCTCATCTACGGGCTCTTCACCGTGCATTTCCGCAGGGAGATGTGGCGCGCTTGTCGCTGCAGCCGGCGCCGGCACCAGCAGGAGGTCGCCTCCGCCCTCACCGGTTCCTTCCGCGTCTCCACCACGGCCGTGCCGGCCAGGAGAACCGGCAACAGCCTGGAGGGATCCGGAAAACACGAGCTGGAGGTGATGGCGGGCGCAGCTCCGCCAGGACGGAGGTGCGAGCTGTGCCGGAGGAGGACGGTGGAGAGCTTCATGTGACGGGGAGAGCAGGCCGGACCCGCGGACCCCCCCAAAAAAACGGGGTGGGGGGTGACACAAGGGCTCTGTGCCACCCCAAAGCCGCCCAACGATAAACTCCCCTTATTTTCTCAGCAGCGGTCTGTCTTTGGGCCAGGGGATGGTTTAACCGGAGCCGGCGTTGCGGTATCACCGGCACATTTCCACACCGGGGAGGGTCTAAACGGCACCGGCAACGATACGCCAGAAGCAAAGCGCCCCCGTGTCAGGCAGAGAGCGAAATCTGGGGTGGGAATTGCTGAATTCCTTTAAAAGACGCGGCCAGGGGCTCCTCGCGGGGCGGAGGGGAGGCAAAAAAATAATAATAAATATCGAATTTAAAAATGTGCCCCTTCGCCTGCGCTGGGGCGGAATTCGGCGCTCCCGGAGCCAAGCGGCACGGAAAGCTCGTTGCTGCGACGGGGAACAGCGCCCGGCCAAATAAACCTGTCGCTTTCCAAACCCTATTTTAACAAAAAAAAAAAGGCATTTTTCAACTAATAGGTCGTTCTAGCGCCAGCCCCCCGGCAGCCGCGCCGGTGACACCGACGGATTCGAGGCAAATGTAAAATTAGCAAAGAGGCACGAAAGGAACCGGGGCTCGGTTACAGCTTCTCAGCATGTTTAATTAAGGACAAATAACGAGAGGATAATTTTACACCAAAATCGGGGTTATTTAAAAGGCCGAGTTCACGCGCAAACGTAAAATCAACAGAATAAACCCCTCAGGAGATGGAAGGAACGTTTGCCCGGGGTATAGAAAAACAATTTCTCTCCAAAAGAAGAGCGGCCCAGAAGCCGCGTCACTCGCAGGCGTAACAAAATGCTTAAAAATGTCGCGGTCTGGGACGTAACCGGGCGGGGAGGGGGGGCTGCGTTCACCACCACAAGTGAAAATAACCCCCCCCGGAAACCTCCGGCCTCGCTTCTTCCCTCCAGTTTTCTCGTTTGAAAACAATAAAATCCGGTTAAGAAGCAAATCTGCCGAAGCGGTGAACTGTTTTACTCCTCCAGCCGTTCCTCAAATGCCCCGTCCCCAACGTACAAACCCCCTTCCCCTCCCCCCCTTTCCCTCCCAGTTCTCCCAGTTTGGACTCGGAACGCACAGGTAGGAATGAGGATCCATCATCGGCGTCTCCGGTCCGGACTCCTGCTCCGCCGGCGTCCGCCCCTGGAAGAGAGGGCAGAGTGTGTCAGGGGCGGTTTATGGGTATTTGTAGCCCACGCGGGGATTTCGCTGTCGCTAATCTAGCGGCTTTGGGCGGTGATGTCATCGGTGGGCGAGTGATGTCATCTACCCGCGCAAGGCACTGTACACCTCTACGCTGGAGAGCTACGGGTGCGGTGTGATGGACGGACTGTCGGGTGGAGGGATGCGGCCAAAGAGTCACAGTCAACGACGCGTTGACAACGTGGACACGGAGGTGTTGGAGCGGGGCCGGAGGAGGGCCCGGAGATGCTGCGAGGGCTGAGCCCCTCTGCGGGGAGGACAGGCGGGGAGAGGGGGGGTTCAGCCTGGAGAGGAGAAGGCTCCGCGGAGACCGCAGAGCCCCTTCCAGTGCCTAAAGGGGCTCCGGGAGAGCTGGGGGGGACTTTTTCCAAGGGCATGGAGTGATAGGACGAGGGGGAATGGCTCCAAACTGGAAGAGGGGAGATTTGGATGAGATATTAAAACAAAATTCTCTCCTGTGGGGGCGGTGAGCCCCTGGCGCAGGCTGCCCCGAGAAGCTGTGGCTGCCCCATCCCTGGAGGTGTCCAAGGCCGGGTTGGACGGGGCTGGGAGCACCCTGGGCTGGGGGGAGGTGTCCCCACCACGGTCTAGATGCTCTTCAAAGGTCCCTCCCCAACCCAAACCCCGTGATTCCCCCAGCACCAGCACAGGTTCCGGAGTTTTCTCAGCCAGGCAGATAAAGCAGTCCCCGGCGCGCCCGCGGCGCGGCCCCCTTACCTTCTCTTTCCCTTCGGGGGCCCTCTCACGAAGCACCAATCCACGCTGATGGGCTGCCCCATCAGCTCCTGCCCGTTCAGCCCCTCCATGGCCGCCTGCGCCTCTTTATAGGTTTCGTACTCGACCAGAGTGTATCCCTACGAGGGGAGGGAGGGAGGGAGGGTGAGCCGTGGCCGATCCGGGCAGGGAGACGGGAAAAATCCCTCCCCGAGCCCTGCTCGATCCCGGCCTCCGCGGCAAAGCCGGGGAAGGGGAAGCACGAGCGTGTGTTGCGTCCAGCCGGTGCCAAGCGGACGAGTTCAAACACTCCGTAAGCCAACATGGAGGTGGCAAAGCCACCGAGAGGTTCGAGAGTCAAACGCAGCCCGTGCTGAGCCCCCCCTCCTACCTTCAGGTAGCCCGTCCGCCTGTCGAGGTTCAGGTGGATGTTTTTTATCTCGCCGTATTCCGCAAATTTGTCGTGGATGTCTTCTTCCGTCGCCTCCTCGTGCACCCCCGTGACGAAGAGAATCCAGCCCTCCACCGCTGCGGTGCGAAAGGGATAAGGGTGACGTTGAGCGCAGGGCACGCTCCCGCACCGGCTGTGGGGTCTCAGGGAAGGGGTCCCGTCCCCCCCAAAAGTTGCGCTGAAGCACAGAGCGAGGCGTACGCGGGTGGGAAGGGCACACGGAGCCCTGGAGACCAATGCTCTTGGCTCAGCCCGAGATAAATCCCGGCAAGGCAGGGAAAGGCTCCGTCCCAGCAAGGTCTGAGCACCCACACGGAGGTGAAGACCCCGCGTTCCCCCGCTGTCTCCCCGTGCTGAGGGCTGGGGAGGCGCCTCCGGTGATACTCACACCTCTGCGGGCCCGGCTCGTCCCCGTCCTGCTCCACGCTGTCGTAGTCCTCACGCACACGGGCTCGCGAACCCTCCTCTGGGCACAGCGAAGAGGGAGAAAGAGAAATGGGCGACCGGTGCCGTCGCCCAGGAGGACAACAGGGCCCAGACAACCACAAACCCGCTTAAAACTCCCCCAAAGCACAGAGGCAGCCGGGGTATCACGGCAGAGCCCTCTCCGAAGCGTTTAAGCCAAACTGGGACGGGTGAGGCCCTGAGCGGCGGGGGACAACCCGCAGCTACGGCGGCTGCTCCTCACCTGAGCCGAAGCCTCGACCTTTCCGCTTCTTGGCTTTCTCCTTCAGCTTGTGGATGCTCTCTGCGGGCAAGAGGGGACCAGGTCAGAACCGGGGAGGGGACCCAGACCATGGCTCTGGGCCGGGCAGGGCCCCCAGAACCACGCAGGACCCTCCCAGACCGGGCAGGACCCCCCCGGGGGCAGGCAGAATCCCCCCCCCACAGGGCCGGGCAGGACCCCCAGAACCGAGCAGGACCTCCCTGGGCCCGAGGAGAACCTCCCAGAGCGGGCAGGACCCACCAGGCCCGGCAGGACACCCCCGGGCCGGGCTTGGCACCGAGGTTTGTGGGGAGAGGGGGGCACCGGACCGGGCCCGGGTACCCCAAAAAGGGGTGGAACGGGACCCGTCAGGGAATGGCGGGCCGGGCCCGGCCCGGGGGTAACGCACAGGGGCGCAGGGCTCCGAGCTGAAGCGGGACTGCGAGGGGGGAACGACGCGGGGGCAGCAGGGCACGGTGAGACAGGGCCGCGGCCCCAAGCGGGAGGAGGCGGGACCCCGGGGCCGGCCCGAAGCGAGGAGGCGCCGCGCCGGGCCGGGCCGGGCCGGGCCGGGCCGGGCCGGGCCGGTCGGTGGAGTCGGGGCGTTAGGGGCCAGCTCCAGCACCGCCCTTACCGTCGCCATCCTCGTCCATGGCGAAGTCTTCGCCTCCCGCCTCATGTAGGTCCAGTACGTCCGCCATCTTGCCGCTCTCGCCGCCGCCGCCACCGCGGTGCACGCCGGGAAGCGCGCCGGAAGTGCCGCCATCTTGGGGAGGACGTGTGTGGCGGAAGCGCCCGCACCGCCATCTTGGGGAGGTCAAAGCACCTCCTCCCACCCGCGCCGCCATGACGGGAAGGGCGAGGGGCCTCTCCCCCGCATCCCCCCTTTCCTAAAATGGGGGCAAACTGGGGAAAACTGGGCACAAACTGGGACCACCGTCACCCCCCCCCGGGGTGGCACCAGCCTGGCTGCTCCCGGGGTACGAGCCCCCGTGCAGGGACGGTTCTGAGGAGAGGTCGGGGGCACGGTCTGCCTCAGAAGAAGAGAATCCACCACAGCGACCCCAAAAATCTATTGTTTTATTGTATAAAATCATACATACAAACGGCAAGGACGTACGGCGATTTATCCTGTCAGCTTTGCATTTAACTACCCAGCCTGGACAAGGAGAACACCCCATTTCAGACGCTGAGGAAAAAAAAACTGGATTTGTTCATTTTGGGTTTTTTTTTTCACCTTCCCAGCGGATCCGGAACCCGAAAAGCGGCGTCCGAATTGCCCCAAAACCACACGTTTTCCTCTTCCCTTCCGCCAGGAGGGACGAAAATGCCATAATCCTCCCCGATTCGTTGGGGAACGGCCAGGCAGCCCCAACTCGGCCCCACAGGGCAGAGTCGTGGGGAGTTTTGCTTAGAAAAAGAGTAATAAACGTTAAAATCCCGACGTGCGAAACGCGCGTGAGCACGGGGAAAAGGAGGGAGGGTTTCTCGAGGTCAGACCTCGGGTAAATCACCCCTTTCGCGTGGAGCAGAGACGTCGGACCCCGCCGCTATTCCTACAGCAAGGCATTAAATTCCAAATATAAGGCCTAGATATTGCCAGCCTGTAAAAAAAAACTCCTACAAAACAACAAAAAAAAATCCACAAAACAAACTCCACACCATTTACAATCACATTTATAAACGCGTTAAACATTAATACTGTTGTGTAAAGAGGCTGCGTATAAAAAATATATATAAAAAAAACCCCAAAATAGGCTTGTTAGGATGAAAATACAAAACTAGAATACCTACAGATAATGCATTTTTTTGTTGTTTTTTTTTTTTAATTTCTGTCTCAAAAGGAAGAGTATTGCTGGAATATCCGCCCGCCGCCGCGCCGGGACACGCTGCGAGAGGGGCGGCCGTCCCTGGGAACAGCTCGGACCCAGAGGCTTTGGACCTCTACCCAGGGAGAAAATAAAAACAGACCAAAAAAAAAAAAAAAAACCCACGGAAAAAGGCTCAAAGCTGCACTGAAAAAAGAATTATTGAAGTCTGCCTTCAGGTGATATTGCCGCTCAGGCGTCGCTGCCTCTCCTGGGATCGGGGCCGTAGGGAGAGACACGGGAATTACCCCGAAGGAGTCGACTGAACTTGAGCTGTGGGAACACTTTAAAGTAAGAAAGGGCATTTTTTTTTAAACTCTAAACATCATATAGACTTAGTAGTGTTCTGTATACAAAGAAGAGGGAACTATTCATTTAAAAAAAATAGTGCATATCAAGATTTGTGTTCCGGGAAGGGTTTGTCGCTCGTTTACAGGGAAGGGAACGAGCTCCGACGGGGTTTTATCCAGCCCAGCCCTGGCGCCGTTCCCGTCCTCCCCCTCCACGCTCGGCGCAATCTGCTGACCTGCAGAACCGCTCAGCCCGACCAGAAATCCTAAGAATTGTCCCCAATTAACTGTTTTTTGGGGAGCTGGGCGGTGTAAATTAGGCACAGCGAAGGGTCAGAGCCCTTTACCTGAGGCCAAACCCCTCGTCGGAGCTTTCGCTGCTCGGGGCTGGATCTGTGCTCCGGCGCCAAGGATTAAACGCAATTCTTGTAATAAAAAAAAAAGAAAAAAAAAGGTGTAAAACCACAGTTTTAGTTCACAAAGGCTGGTACCCGCAAGGCTCTTCAGGGAGAGAAGCCAAGCAGTTTCCCTTCTTATTGCTAGTGAGTTCTGAAACTCCGGCAAGGTTGTTTTGTTTTTTGGGTTTTTTTTAAACCTTCCTTGAAAAGGCCAAGTCTGCCGTTTGGTTTGGAAGCTGCTGCCGAGGGAACAGCGTGTCCATCTCTCTCGTTTCTTGTAAGATTTTCCAAAAAAAAAAAAAAAAAAAAAAAAAAAAATCCGCCTCTCCCCAGCTTGGCTCGGGGAAGCCAAAAAAACACACGGAGGCTCCGTTTCCAGCAAAATAAACCCGTCGGTTCACGGGACAGGACTTCAGCGTCTCCTCCCGGCCAGGCCGGGCCGAACGCTGCAGGAACCCAAAGAGGACTGAAAAGCGGCGGAGCGGGAGGCTCCGTCTGGCGCGGACTAATTAAACCAAGTCCAATCCCTTAAGAACTGCAGGAATTTGTTGTTTAGGTGCGTTATTTACCTGGAGAATAAACCCTGTCCTACCCCAGCAGGGGAAAGCCAGAGCGGGGCCAGGCGCAGTCGTAGGGGGAATGGCGAATCCTGCCCGAGCTCGGGACTGGAACGCCGCGGGCTGAGCCCCAGATTTACCTCTGGCCAAACCAAAATCCCAGTTTTAAATCCCTTTTCCGTGCTCGGAAGCATTCCCCCGGGAAGAGCGTTAAAGAGAACGGTGTTGGTTGTTTTGTTCGGTTGGGGTTTTTTTTTTTTAATTAGTGTGGTTATGAAGGAGTTCTCCTCTACTATATAGAAGGAGAAGAAATAATAATAATAAAAAAGCAGTTCTGCATGACATGCATCAGCTCCAGAGAACAGGAGCTTTCTGGAGGAAGTGCTACATTTCACGGAATACTGCCGACTACATAGTACCAACGTACGGGGAGGTCTTCAGTGTTAATACCGAAAAGCTCACTTTTCATTCTGTCTTTAAAAAAAAAAAAGCGACAGAAGGAATTCTCGTGCGGATAGGAGGCTGCCGAGTAGGTCTGGGAGCAAGTATTAAAAGGTTTTAAAAAAAAAATCTGTACAGGAGCTTCTTTTTGCCCTTTTTTCAAAAAAAAAAAAAAAAAAAAAAAAAATGTTTAAAATGTGCAAATGGGCTACGGTTCTGGAAGAGGCATTAACATGCTTTAGGTGAGGCGGGAGGGAATCCCCGTCAGCGTGGAGGTGTTAGTGGGCCCGGGGTTGGGGGAGCGGAACGACTCGCGCGCCGGCGTTTAGCAGTTGGAGGAGTGCATGCTCCCCAGCTGGCCGGCCGCCAGCATCAGGATGTCTTTCTTCTCCTTATGGAAACGCAGCTCCTTCCCAGCCAGGCGGGCTTCGTCCAGCTCCCTCTCCGTGGAAGCCAGCTCTCTGGAAAGGGCCCCCGGGCTATTCTGCTCCCTGTTCACCCAGTCCATGGCCATCTGGTTCCTTATGTCATCGTCCAGCGCGCGGTGGGAGTAGTGAGCCAGCACCTCCTGGCGGGAAAACGGACACATGAAGGGCAGCTTAGGAAAGACAAAGCACTACGTGGGACACGCGTCGCTTGGTAGCGCCCGGTTTCCTCGCCAGCTAAGGGAGTTAAGGAGAGGGTTGCTGCGACGCTAACGCAGCTGGAGCACCGCTGCTGGAGACGCCCCGACTCACCTGCCGCGAGCACTGCCTCTCCCGCATGGCTTTCAGGCTGCCGTTCCAGTGCAAGAGCTGGAAGACGGTCATCAGCTCCTGCAACGGCAAGGGGCAGTCAGGCCGCGAGCAAACGCGGGGACGAGGATTCAGCCTCACGAATTAAGTTTCTAGCGATGGGAACAAGAAACCGAGAAGGACTTTGCAACATCGCGCTCAGTGCTCTGCGACTGCAAGGATGATGGAGTCTGTTTGCAAACTCCAGAGTCGGTAAACAAAAGACTTCCAGCATTAATGAGTTCAGATTTACCAAAAAGACAAGAAAATCACAGAGGCGGGGGAGGCGGAAGGCATCACCCCCGTCCTAGGAGCCGGGATGCAAGGGCAAAGCCCGGCTCTCCCCCCGCCTCCCCGAGACAAAAATCCCCCGACCAGATGAGCGGATTAGAGAGGAGACAAAGACGCTGATGCTTCACTCTGCCCCGGGGATTTCAGGATTCTGCAAGCAAGGCTCTGTCATCTCGCAGCCTCCAAGCTAAACCACCAGCCGGAGCGGGTGACAATCCAATGTTTTCCGAGCAAACAGCTCGCTCTCAAGGCCACACAAATTCCCCTTCATAAACTTGCCGGGACTAGTTCGGCTTCCCAAAGACAAACACAGCCTAAGGAATATACACAACAGAGTCACGCTGTGTAAACAGCACCATTAATATAAACACTTCTGTCTTCCGCCTACCGAGTATTTCCATTCAAGGGAAACGAGCCAGGCAAGAAGTCAGCTTCGGGGACAGTTTGCCTACAGCAGAGAACCCCTAAACCAGCAGCACTACAGAATTAAGGCGCCTGCTTTGAGAGGCATCCAAACCCTGCTTCGCCCTCTGGAGCAGAGTCACGGTCTAACTTATCCTCTTCTAAAAATCCACTTCCACTCGGGGCACTCACAGTCAAACTCGTCTGCACAAGAACGGCTTCAAGTTGCTTTTGAAGCCCACGTTTAAATTAAAAAGGAGTCACGAATCTCAAAGCGCTGTCAGAACAGCGTCTCCCTACGTGTCAGGACAGACGTCCTGCTCGACGAGGAGCGTGCTCAAAGGCTATCAAGTCACACGCAGAATTCAGAGCGCTCTAAACAATCTTATTTACCTGGCTGCTCTGCTCTGCTCTGCTCTGCTCGTAGGAGCAGTTTCCTCAAAGAGGCTGGAACAAAACCCAGAAGCAGCTCGGTTCTCGGTCGGCTGTCCTGCACAGAGTCCTCCTGCTCCGTTACCCAGCACCGAGGAGTGTTACAGCAGCTTCCCTCGGCAGTTTGTGCTTTTCCTTTCACAGATGTTTTGTCGTAAGGAGAGACAGACCGAGCACATTTCAGTAGCATAGGAAGACTGCTCAGATAACGCTGTGGTTTGAGGGCACGTAACGAACAGTAATCAAGACTCCTCATTCCACAATCAAAATGTCTTTGGCTGAAAGACCTTCACCAGCTTTCCCAAGGGAAGCGAGATCTCTCCCGTTTTACAGGGAGAAGGGTAAACCCCACAAATGGAGCGGCTCGCTGAATGCCATGAGTTACAGTACCCGGAGGTACGGTCTGGACCTCCAGCACCAGTTCTCTAAATGCTGTCACTGAAAAAAACGGATCAGAAGGCGGCACGACCCTTTCACAACACTGAGCCATGCAAATATCAAAGCGCATTTACAGAGGGAAGCCCAACTCAAAGTCTTTTGCTGCTACACCACCACCTGGAAGCGCCACAAATCCCGAGTCATGTTCTAAGAGGAAAGCCCCGCTCTTGTTTTGTGTAAAACACTACAGATGTAGCCGAAAGATGAAACCACCCACCCCTGGAACCCTGTCGTTAAATTAGGAACCGTACCTGGAACTCCAGCATTGATTTTCCCTTGTTGGATTCCAGCATGAAGCGGAAAGCACCGATCCCGGTGTTGGGATTATCAGCTTCCTCTCGATTGCCCTGCAAGAGATATTTCGCGCAAGAGCTGCAATTCCTGACCGAGTGGGGTACCCCTGGTACCGCTTCCGCTACATCATCTCCAGTTCAGCAGTTCCAGCTCAGATTAAGGAGGACGGCCTTGCGCACCTCAGCCTCGCGCCGCCAGACGCGCTTCCCAGTCTAATTCCGCCTCGAATACTTGCATCATTCACTTGCAGCTCTCACGGAGCAACAGAGCCCGCTCTGCTTTTGACAACGCCACTCGAAATGGGAACTTTTTCTGCAGCCCACGATGGCGACTTCGAAGTTCTTACAACACTCTGGGTACCACCAGGCACCACGTGACTGCAGAGCAAGAACTCCCGCCAGGAGAAGGTATAAATTAGGGCAGTAAAAGAAGAATGCAAAGCTCTCGCTGCTAGAAACTAACATTTCTGGGAAACATGCGGTTTAAAGAAAGCTAGCCAACGTGACAACCCGGTCACAGAAGGGCCACATGAACCAACATCTCCGTCTTATTGTCCTGCCCCTGATCTGGGGGCAGCACAATCAAACGTGAGAAGAGCGCAAGACCGTGTGGGAGGGGAAGCAGGAGAGCAAGAATCAGAGCTACAGTTAAAGCTGTAATACTCAGAAGTCACTGAAAAAAAACCTGACATAAAGAGTTCCAGATGTAAAAGCAAACTTCTCTTCCCGTGATTTGAGGTTTTTCCCTAGCCTACCCGTCCCCATCAATCGCAGCCGTCTGGGTACGGAGGAGCCTTACGTTGAAAGATGCCAGGGCCTCCGAAACACTCTTCTCAATGAACTCATCCGTGATCCTCCGGGAGGGATGCTCGTTAAAGACCGAGTTCATGAGCGCAATCTTCGCAGCGCTCCTTCGGGCTTCGGCCTTGGTTGGACAGAACTGAGGAGAGATAAACGCCATGAGGACAGAAAGACAGCCAAGGTCCCTTCGGCCCCACGCTCCAAACTTTCTTCCCCTCCCCGGCAGATGAAACGGGAATTAGGTGGCAGTGTTGGGTAGTTTTGGAAAGTCGTGTTCTCAGACATCCTGAAATCATTAGGAGCTAGTTTTAAACCACAGCTATCCCAACCATGCTAAACACACAAAAATTAGGCAGGCAGCTGAACTCAGCACATAGCATCCGCATCAGGAAACGCCACCAATCAGATCGTCAACAAAATTAATGAGCTTAAAACCAAACGGTAACCAAATGGCTCTTAAGCACAAGGACGGCTCTTCAGGACGGGCAGACCCTGGAGCTGCTAGAACTGTTTCTTTTGGATCCCTTCTTCAAACCAAGACTGGAGAGTAACTGCCTAAAGCCGCTACAGCAAAGGAATCCGCACTGCAGTCAGGATCCCTTGTGATTTTTGGACCTTAATCTTTCGGGTGAGGTATTTGGGTTGGACGTTTTCCTTTTAAACAGAAAGAGGGGAAAAACTATTGATCCAATGTCACGATCCGGTTTCTAGAGTCTTCTGGCACCTTGAGAAGAGGTTCTGGGGTAAATCCAGAGCCCTTGCAAGGAAATATTACTCCACCAGTTTGTCTGAGCTGTGTGTAATGTACACACATTTACATAATGTAAATACATCTCACCGCTTAATCCTGGGAAGAAGAACGAACAACCAAAACTGGCCAATCTAAGAGTCTTCTCTGATACCACGTATCCTACCTCAGCACTGCAAAGGTCCGAGTCAGTCAGGTGTAAGGAATACAGAACACACAACGAAGTAAAACTTAGAGCCAAACCTTCCCGCACTGAAGTCGGGTGGGGTTTTCTAGGCAATGAGGAACACTTATTAGCCAGCTTGAAATGAAAGAGGGTTACAAGTCAGACCCAAGTCATTCTCAGGCTTCAAATCAGCGGGAAAATGGAAACGCTGTGCCCAGCGCAGAAAGGTATTTGAGGATTAATTCTGGTGGGGAAAGATTCTCAGGACCCCCAGGTCAGAGGGCGCAGGAGAGCGCGCCACGCGGCAGGGACAGCCTCCAGCCAAGCGATCGTACCTGGAAACTGCCAAAGCAGCTCCCTCCCGGCAAGGTGACGTAGCAGACGTAAGGGGGACTGTTGGAGGGGACCATCTCGTACACCACAAGGGCTCCGTTTTTCAGATCGGCTCCACGCGACTGCTTCATCTGCCAGAACTCCTGGAGGGCCTCCACGACATTCACTGAGGAGACAGAAACAGAGTGTAGTTGAGACATGGAACACAAGAGCGTGGGACGCTGGTTTCCTCAGGTGTCACCCGCATCCAGAAACAGAACGGCATCAACGGTAGCGTATGCCCACCTACGCGAGCAGGGCCCTGGCCAGGGAGCTCAGCTATGTCTCGTAAGGAAAAACCGTCAGCTTCAAGGGAAGCTGTAGGTGCCACGATGTCAACACAAACACGCCTCTCCCAGCAAGAGGAAGGGGAACCACGGAGTTATAGAACAAAGCTTCCTACAGAAAAGCTCTTCTCGTTCCAACAAACTTAGGGAAAAGCTTTCAGAAAAGGACTTTTTGGGAAAGGCTGCGAAGCAGCAGGGCAGCGAGGTGTTTTCCTCCCCGAGAGGGCTGTCAACAGGCTCGGCAGGTTTGCTCACCTGCCTCGGCTGATCCTCAATATTGACATTCTTACTTTTAAGATAAAAATAAAGCAGCTGACCTGCACGCGCACTGTCAGACCTGCAGAAACCACCTGCCTCTGTGTTGAACATCACGTACCCAGCTCAAAACAACAGGATGGAGACACAAGAAATGACCCGAGGCGTAAAGCTCCCCAGCTGTGGCTTTCTGGCAGAACTCCCTGTAATTTGGGTGGGAGTATTTGACTGCACACAGAGTATGTAACAGCACAGAGGAGAATCCAAGCAGCTAATTGGAGAACCTCCGTCGTGCCACTCGGCATGGGAGGACATATAACCAAACGGTGAATCACAGGATAAAACCGGGATTAGCTTTGTTACAGTAAGTGTTTTTTCCATCCCAGTTAGGAAACCAGAGCCTAAAACGTTAGCCCTCGTTGACTTTGGTAATTACACAATTTCAGGAGAAGTCGTTTTTAAAGCAGGGACCTCTTCTGGAGCACCAGATTTGCTAGACGGGGTTTGAGCACTTGGCCAGCTTTAACGACCCAGCAGCTAGCTCACACCGTGCACAGCCACCCAACACACACAGCCCTCGCGGCAATCGGCTTGTAGCCCTAATCCACAAGGGTAAATTCATCTTATTTTAACACGCACGCAAGAACTAGAGGTGTGTGCGCTGTAACAATGAGCCAGCTGTCCTGTCCTTCTCTTCATTTCTGAACCCCCAGCGTTGCCAGGACTTCCATCGAGCTGCTGTAAGTTTACCCACCCTTTATTTTGTCAAGGTTTGGGCAAGAAAAATAACCCTCGTAGTGTCTAACGCTCTAAGTCCCATCCAATTTGCTCTGAGCTTCTTTCTGCGTTGAAGAGTTTGACAGGTAGCTGTAGAAAAAGCCTGCCCTCAGCTCTTCCTCAGCACTCCTTCTGAGCCTTTTTAATCTCCGCAATCGCTTTGAAGCGAGGCGATCCGCAAAACAGATTACAGCAACTCCTCACTAATGCAAGAGCCGTTCAAAGGACTCTACCCCAGCGTTCTCCTTTTAAGTAAAAACGAGAAAAATACCCCCCCAAAATCCCCAGGCAAGCTCTCCCGCGAGGAGCTTCATACAACG
Source organism: Pluvialis apricaria (assembly GCA_017639485.1). Lineage (NCBI taxonomy): Eukaryota > Metazoa > Chordata > Aves > Charadriiformes > Charadriidae > Pluvialis > Pluvialis apricaria. Next base: position 2,567,063 of record CM030033.1, read on the forward strand.
CGCTAAGCGCCGAGGCAGAGCACCAAGCGGGACGAGGCTGCTCTTCTCCAACTCTCCCGGGGCGAGCTATGAAAAGAGAGGTGAATTTGAGGCCACGTGCGAATGCGCGGTGCCAAGGCCATCACAGCCACCCTGGCTGAGCTTTTCGGTCGCCCACACAGCGCTGCAACTTTTTAGGTCTCCGGCCAGGCGCCTTTCAGGAGGACAGCGAGCTCGAGCCTCCTACATCGTTTCAGCGCTTTCTGTCTGATGAAGCCAGGCGAGGAGTCACCAGTAGTTCCTCCCTCAGCGTTTCCCTCCTCTTTCAACCACAGGCTTTTCAGGGCATTTGTTCATAAAGCAGTCACTTTGGATTAATTTCAAGTTTAATTTGGGTTGGGTTTTTTGTTGGGTTGGTTTTTTTTGATGGAACATGCAAGACGGGGGCAATTTTCCACTGAAGACTAACAAAAAGTCATACAAACAATACGTGGTTCCCTGCCAGTTCTCCAGTGCACCAATACCCAGACAGAATTCCCAGCCATCCAGGCAGATTCCCGTCCCAAGGACAGTGTCAGTCATGCACGTAATCCCCAGCGGATTTGGGGAGACAATGCCCGATTCAATGACGGCTTCAGGGACCGTTCGACGCGGGGCAACTGAGACTTCGCGGCAGCGACCACACAAGAAACTGCAGAGAAAGCCGAGCTACAATCAGGCAACGCAAATTCTCACGACCCAGGGAACGACTCTGAAAATTCAGAGAAATCACAATTTGGTTTAATTTAGCGAAGTCTGAGAAGCTGGCGTTAAGAGCAGGTTAACGAGGAAATGCCGTGCAACACGGACACGGGCACGGAATTGTATTTTCAGCCCAAGACAAGGGTTCCTCTATGCCAGGCGCTGGCTGGGTAATTCATTAGCGACTGGAGCAATAGGTCAGACAGCTGAGAAGCATCTAAAAGAGGTTTTCTTCCCAGACTGGATTCAATGCTTCCAGCTGCCACAGGCAGGACGGTTTCAGGAGAACGAGAGAGTAAAATACCTAATTAAAACTCTACAAATGCTTCAGAACAATATGCTTTTATAGGGATGGAGTACAAACCGCACCGCTACGAACACAGCCCACCCCATCTGCCCTCTCCCCAGCACAGCTCCAACGCTGCCCATCGCAGCCGCGTGCAGCAGACAAATGCTGCCCGAGCGCTGCAGCGTGCTCAATCCAAAGTGAAATCTTGGTCTGAATTTGCTCCGGATCGATGATTTTCAACTTTGCTTGTTCACCCCCGCTGCCCCTTCTCCCACGAAATCACAAAATAGCGATTTGGGGAAAAAGGCAGGAGATGGGCAGCTTTTTGCTTTGCAGAAAGGATCCTAAATCCTGTCATGTCTCATGCTTTTGAGAGGATGGTCCTCGAGAAAGCAGCGACACCTTCTTTTTTATGGGATTTTAATCCCATACAGAGCACGAAACGCAATGCAGCGCTCGGGCTGGGGAGAGGGCAGAGAGAAAAATGACTGGGTGAACCATCAGTGCAGGTAAAGATGCGGAAGAAGTGACGTATTCTTTGCACTGCACGTGAGCTCGTGTTTGACGGGAAACCCAACGTGTAAAGAAAGCTATTTTCAACGCCTGCAAGTAGAACAAGTCTCTCTACCAGCTCAAAACATCGGAACTCTTACTATCGGCATCAGTCGATACCTTTTCGCCTGTTTGTTTGCGTTTCTGAGGGCAGGAGCTGGAAATGCTGATCTTCTAAAAAAAAAAAAAAACTGTCACCCATCTGTGTGGGGGAGACCCACAGATTTACAGAGCGTGGCTTAACCCGCACGGGGCGGCCCCTGCCAGAGGCTTATCCTTTGGATTTGCCACCGCACGGAAAGACAAAGAGGAGCCAGGAGACACAAAGCAGAGCCTGCTCTGACCATCAGTCATATCTGTTTATTGCTTTGGAGCGTAACCCCGTATCCCGGCGTTGTGTATACGATAGCACATCTGACTTGCATATTAAATACAGCAGAGTAAGTGATTCCACATGGCGCCGAGTTCCTCCGGAGCCAGACGAGCAGCGGTCCCCCCGCCAGCGCTCACCATTTGGAAGCCTGCGACCGCCTCTGTTGGACCTGCTGCCGCAGCCGGAAGGAGTCGGGAACTCAAAATAGTTGCAAAGTGTCTCCTTTCGGGTGGGGTGGAAGATTCTTTCCATCACAGGGTCAGTAAAATATGTGCTTTAACCTTTTTTCCTCACTTCTGTACTTTTTTTAAGTGTACAAGAAGCCTCTCGCACGACCGGGGCGCCTCTGATGCAATACTTGGAGCCCCGCGGCGACGGAGCGTGGTGGAGTACTTAACACCCCCGCAACAACCTCTTCCAGCACCAGCAGCCTGCAGCGTCGATTCCTCCTCCCGGCCGCGGGGTTTTTCATCGACGAGGTGCAGCCGTGCAGAGCACAGAACTGAGGGGGAACCCAGGAAAACTGCGCCCGCCGGGAACGGCCAAGGATTGCCCAGCGCAGCCCTCTCCACCGCTGCCTTCGTTGAAAGAAATGAGGGTTTGGGTTTTTTTTTTGTCCCGACATCAAGTTGAAGTAAAGGAAATACACAGAGGACTAAATCGCTACGGCACAAGAAGAATCCTCCTTCTTAAAAACATAAAAAACATCTAAAAACCAAAACCAGCCTCCACTTTCTCCAATTTTATCACACGTTTCCCTGTTAGAGGCACAGCATAAGTAGGAAACCTCCTCAGCTTTAAACCACTTGTCTGGCGCAGCTCAAGCTCCTACACCTGCCTTCGTGGTCACCTACATACTTGCCTACCCCTACTTTGTCTTCTTTCCCCAATTTACGAAAGCAAAAAACCACATCAAACTAGCTATCTGGAAATGGCTGTTCCCTTAAAACCAAAAGGTTACATTAAACTTTCTAAGAAAAGGAGACCCGTGAATGTTTCTCAAGCTTGATCCCTGAAACCACGAGATTCCTCAGGGAAAAGGCAGACCCAGAGAAACCATGGACTCCACGGTTTTATTTTACTCACTTTTACTTTACTCACTTTCTTGGTTTTGGCAGGAGCAGCCCCAGAGAGATGGGGCTGGGGCAGGGGTCCTCCCTTCCTCCCCACGTTCACCTTTGAGGTTGCCCAAACCACACAACTTCACCCTGCAGGGCTGGGAGATCCCAAGGACAAGGGTTGAGACAGCAGAAAAGTCTTCCACAAATGGCACAAAATGCTCATTACTGATGTTTAACCTAACAACAACAGTCAAAGACACCTCCTCGGTCACCCATCACAGGGGAAAACCACTCGCTGAACGCCACTGGGATGGGGAACATCAGCACGCAGCCATGGGAGAGGCTCCCGGCTCTCTTCTTTTCTCTAAGTCACAGATCTGCAGGGAAAAGGATGCTCAAATCTCGGTGGTGGGAAGCAAAGGGAAGCAGGACCCTCGCCCAACAAGGCTGCCACGCAAATTCCAGCGAAAGAGAAGGGTCTTAGAAGCACAGAATTGTTACAGTTGGAAGGGACCTTTAAGATCATCGAGCCCAACCATCAGCGTAACGCTGCCAAACCCGCCACTAACCCACGGCCCTCAGCACCACGTCTGCCCGGCTTTTAAATCCCTCCTGGGATGGCGACTCCACTGCTGCCCTGGGCAGCCTGTGCCAGCGCTGGACAACCCTTTCGGGGAAGAAATTTCTCCTAATATCCAGCCTAAACCTCCCCTGGTGCAACCCGAGAGCGTTTCCTCTTGTCCTATCACCCTTTACTTGGGAGAAGAGACCGATCCCCCTCGCTACCCCCTCCTTTCAGGGAGCTGTAGAGAGTGATGAGGTCTCCCCTCAGCCTCCTTTTCTCCAGGCTGAACACCCCCAGTTCCCTCAGCCGCTTCTTGTAAGACCCTCCAGATCCCTCACCAGCTCCGCTGCCCTTCTCTGGACATGCTCCAGCACCTCAAGGTCTTTCTGGTCATGAGTGTCCTGGAGAGGTCTCTTTTTTCTCTTTAACTCTTTTTCCCCGTCATGCAGACACTCGGTTGAGCTTCAGCAGTCTCTGATGGGACATCTCCCTCCTCACCTGTTCGCCAAGTCTGCAATTGCAGAACTGCACACAAGGAGCTTTTGTCGTGTTTTCAGAGTGCCAAGTTTCCAGCCTCTCCCTGCTTGTGAGCCCTCACCCACCGCTCCTTCAGGGGAGTCTTTAGCCGTTCCTCCTTCCACAAAGATCTGGGACCTTCGTTCCAGAGGGTCTCTGTGAAAACCCCGTTTTCCTCCCGTTCGTCCTCCAACCAGCGGCACACAGCCGGCTCACCTCCACCCACTCCTCTTTCACCCAGCACCTGAAGGAGAGCACACCTCCCCTGTGCAAGGCCAACACCGGCGCGATGCTGTACCGTCCCGGTTTGAAGGGAGACGCTCTCCCTTCTCTGATGGGGGAGAGCATCTGTCCTTCGTTTCAGTGGCCAGCCTGGCCCAAAATGTGATATAGCAACACTAAACCAAGACCTTGGTGAACCCAAGCTTATCCTGGGGAAGACAGAAGGCAGAAGGGTAGCACAGACCAAGGAAAATGGGTTAGAACAGGAATCCCAGGCAAGGGAGAATTAATGGGGAAGGAGAGCTGGGATGGGAGAATCCCAGACAGGGCTGGAAGGAAAAAGGGGGAGCTGACAGGGGAAAAATCCCTTCCCAAGAAGATCCCAGACCTCGCAGGGACGGGACATGGGGTGCCTGGGCTCCGGAGCACAGGGAAAAAGGAGAAGGAGCCCCAATGCAGGGGGGGACGACAACGACACCCCACGGCTGGGGAGGGGGAATAAGATGGAGGGAGAAACCAGCTGAAAGCTGCTGAGGAGCCGGTCCTGGGCGAGGATGGCGGGAGGGCGGCCCTGGGGGGGGGGGTACAGGGTCTCTCCATGGTGGGGTAAAGGGTCTCTATGGGGCAGGAGGGGATTAAGGGTCTCGGCGGGGATCGGGGGAGGGGGTAAAGGGTCTCCCCGGGGGTCGGGGGAGAGGGTTAAGGGTCTCCCCGGGTGTGTAAAGGGTCACCCCGGGGGTCGGGGGAGGGGGTTAATGGTCTCCCCTAGGGGGGTAAAGGGTCTCCCCGGGGGTCCCCCGCCATCAGCCCCCTCAGGAGCCCCCCCCCGCCGCCATCAGCCCCCTCAGGCGCCCCCCCCGCCCCAGCCCCCGGCTCACCGCGGCCGTAGCCCTGCGTGTGTTTGGCGAAGCTCCTCACCACCGCCTCCACCGCCTCCCGCAGCACGGCGGGCGGCCCGGCACCGGGTGGCGGCGGCGCGGCGGGTCCCTGCAGCCCCAGGGGGGGCGGCGGCGGCGGCAGTCCCAGTCCCAGTCCCAACCCCAACCCCAGCCCCGCCGGGGGAGGAGCGGCGGGCGGCAGCGGAGGGGCGGGAGGCGGCGGCGGGGCGGAGGCGGCGGCGGCGGGGGCCCCGGTAACGCCGGGCCGCAGGGAGCGGAGCGTCCCCACGCCGGGCTGCAGCCGCTGCGCCCGCACCGACTCCATCACCGCCCAGGGAGAGCCCCGCCGCCCAGCCGCTGTCACTCACCGCCCGGAGCGCCCAATGGGCGTGGAGACCACCTCAGGGAAAGGGCGGGACGGCGGTGGGAGCTGGCCAATAGCAGCAGTGAGGAGGTTGCGGGGCGGGGAGGAGGGAGGCGGGGAAAGCGGCAGCAGGCCAATGGCAGGGCAGAGGAGCGGGAAGGCGGGCGGGATGAGGAGGGGAGCGGCCAATCAGAACTCGCTCGGTGGGCGTGGAGAGGGAGGGGCGCCCTCGTCTTACTTACCCCAATCACAAGTGAGGGACACGGCGGGGGGGCGGGGCCTAGGGGATAGCTATCCAGTCGTGCTGCAGGACTGACTGTAATGACAGAAGAACGAACCAATCAAAATGCAAAGCAGCAGAGAGGGAGGTGGGGAATTGTAACAACGTTCTTATTGGTCGGGAGAAGGGGCGGGAAATGGAAAATGTAACCAATCAATGACTTAGAGAGGCGGAGGCCGTTGCAGTTGGCCATTCACAGCCTCTGTTTTGATGTAAAGGGGCGGGGCCTGGCGCATGCGGCCAATAAGGATGAGCCGTGCGGGCACGGAGGGGGCGGCCCGGCTGCGCTGCGTTCCCGCCGGCCGCCAGGCGGCGCTGCTGCTGCACCCCCCCTCCGCGCTCCCGGCGTGCCCCGCGGCGACTTCCGGTGCGCTGCCGGAAGTGGTTTGGCTCCGCCGGGCCCGGCCCCGCCATGGAGACCTGGGTGCGCTTCAGCGCCCAGAGCCAGGCCAAGGAGCGGCTCTTCAGGTGCGGGGAGGGGAGAATGGCAGCGGGGCGGCCTCCCCTCCTCCCCCCGGGGCTGGCGGGCCCGGGGGTGAGGGTGTGCGGGGGGTGACGGGGGTGAGTAGGCCTCTCACGCCGCACCGTCTCTTGCAGGGCCGCGCAATACGCCTGTGCCCTGGCGGGGGACACGCTGCGGAGGAACGGGGCGAGCGACGGGGTCCTGGCCAGCGTCCGGCAGCTGGAGGCTCACCTCAGCCTGGGCCGCAAGCGTGAGTGAGGCCGGCCCGGGGCTGGGGGGGGGCTGAGGCGGGGGGAACGGGGCCTCTCACCCCCCCCCCACACACACCCGGTGACCGTCCGTCTGTCCGTCCCGCAGTGCTGCGCCTGGGCAGCTCGGCCGAGGCGCTGGAGGCGGCGAAACGGGCCATTCACCTGTCGGATATGGTACTGCGGTTCTGCGTCACTCTCAGCCACCTGAACAGGGCCATGTACTTCGCCTGCGACAACGTCCTCTGGGCGGGGAAGACGGGGCTCGTCCCCACCGTGGACCAGGAGAAGTGGAGCCATAGGTCCTTCAGGTGAGGCGCCGCTGGCGAACGGGGAGAGCGGGTCCCCCACTTCCCTGAGGAGCTGCTGCCTGACGGGTCAGACACTGTCTGTGCGCTGGGGGGGGAGCTGGGTGACCCCCGCGCCCCGGGTGGGTGGGCAATAGCTCCTTCTCCACTTGGCAGGCTGTCACAGCTGGGGTCCCCACCGGGCATCGACACTGCGCCCAACGGTGTTTAATGTCTTCTGAAGTGATCGGGGTGATGGCATCAAGCGTACCCTGACACGATTTGCTGGTGAAACCAAACTGAGTGGGGAAGGGGACACTTCAGAAGGAAGAATCATCACGAAATGCTTTGGGTTGGAAGGGACCTCAAAGTTCATCTCGTTCCAACCCCCTGCCCCGGGCAGGGCCACCTCCCCCCAGCCCAGGGTGCTCCCAGCCCCGTCCAACCCGGCCTTGGACACCTCCAGGGATGGGGCAGCCACAGCTTCTCGGGGCAGCCTGCGCCAGGGGCTCACCACGCGCACAGGAAAGAATTTCTTCCTAATATCTCATCTGAATCCCCCCTCTTCCAGTTTGGAGCCATTTCCCCTCATCCTATCACTCCATGCCCTTGGAAAAATCCCTCCCCAGCTCTCCTGGAGCCCCTTTAGGCACTGGAAGGGGCTTTGAGGTCTCCGCGGATCCTTCTCCTCTCCAGGCTGAACCCCCCCTCTCCCCGCCTGTCCTCCCCGCAGAGGGGCTCAGCCCTCGCAGCATCTCCGGGCCCTCCTCTGGCCCCGCTCCCCCAGGGCCGTGTCTCTGCTGTGCTGAGCCCCTGCGCTGGAGGTAGAGAGCCACCCTGCAGGAGCACCTGGCTAGGCTGGAAGAGTGGATTAATGGTTATGAAGTTGAGCAAGGACAAGTGTAAGGTCTTGCACCTGGGGAAACATAATCCCAGAGTGCAGCAGGGGCTGGGATCTACCTGGCTGGGGAGCTGCTTTGCGGAAAGGGAGCTGGGGCTCCTGGTGGACGAGCAGCTCGATAGGAGTGAGCAGCGTGCTGCCGCGGCAAAGCAAGCCCATGGGAAGCTGGGCTGCGTCATCTGCAGAGATAAATAAGTCATTATTCCACTCTGATTGGCGCTGGTCAGGCCACACCTGGAATACTGTGCTCAATTTTGGTCCCTGCTTCCCCCCACAAAAAATGTGGATGGGTTTTAGAAGGTCCAGAGAAGGGGCACTGAGATAATCCAAGGACTGGAGAGGCTGAGAGAGCTGGGATTGCTGAGCTGGGAGAACAGAAGGCTCAGGAGAGACCTTCTCACCACGTTACGGTATTTAAAAGGTGGCTACAAAGAAAATGGGAGACTCCCTTTTTACAAGGAGTCACACGGAAAAGACGAGGGGTGATGGCTACAAGTCGCTCCTGAGGAGAATCCGATGGGACACAGGAAGAAAACGTTTCACAGTGAGAACAATCAGCTGTTGGATTCTCCCCAGGGAAGTGGGGGATTCCCCAACGTTGGACGCTGTTAAGATTCAGCTGGAGAGGGTGCTGGGCTGCCTTGTCCAGACCGCGCTTTTGCCGAGAGAGATTGGACGAGGTGATCCTTGAGGTCCCTTCCCAGCTGGGATCCTGGGATTCCGCTGTCCCACGGAGCAGGGGTAGATGAAGGGGTCTGAGCTCCCCCCGAGCGCTGCGTGCAGCACCTTCTCCTCTCTACCGATGGCAGCGAGCAGCGTTGCAGGCGCTGGCGAGCGCTCGGCTGGGCTCAGCCCCGCCGCTGTCACTGGAACGTGGACTCTTCCGTCCCAACAGGCATTTTATTTTCGTGGCTGAAGGGGAAACGGCTTGGAGGCTCGCAGCATCGCGAACCGTGGTCCCCAGCACTGTTTGCCCGCCCTCCTCTGCTCTCCCCGCATTCCTCTCCCCTGTTTTTCAGGTATTACCTCTTTGCTCTCGTCGTGAACCTGAGCCGGGACGCCTACGAGATCCGCATCCTGATGGAGCGCGAGGCGGGCGGGAAGCGAGCGAAGGGCAGCGAGAACGGGCGCCAACTCCAGCCTGACAACGGGCTCCAGCAACTGGGGCTGAGGCTGCAGATCCAGCTCCGGCTCCTGCTCCACGTCCTGCGGAACAACCCGCCTCTGCTGCTGGACCTGGTGAAAAACGCCTGCGATCTCTTTATCCCCCTGGACAAGCTGGGGCTGTACAAAACCAACCCGGGTTTCGTGGGGCTGTGCGGCCTCACCTCCTCCGTCCTCTCCATCCTCACCATCCTTCATCCCTGGCTCAAACTGAAGCCTTAGCTCTCCTCGGAGCCTGCCTGCGGGCTCAAAGCCGGCGCGGGCGGACATTTGGGGACCCCGGGGAGGGGGAGAATAATTACTCCTGGGGTTGGGACGCGACTAAAACTGACTGTCTCGGTCCCGTTGCCTGCGGCTGCGCGGTCACGTCGCGCCTGGCTGCTTTAACGGATGGGCCGTGGAGACGGGAGGAAGGCGGAGGAGGGAATTTGCGGTGGGGAGAGGGGGGACACCCGCTCCGGCTGCGTCGCCAGCGAGGAGGGCGATAAACTCGACGGAGCTCCGTTTGCTTCTTCTCCCCATCAACCGTAGGGCCCGTGCGGCCGTTTTTAGGCGTTTAACGTTTCCCCTCCCTCTTTAGGGGGGGTCTTTTATCCCGGAGCCAGCCCAGAGGGAATATTTGGGGCCGGAGAAGGCTGCCGGGGTCACTGGGTGCTTCTCCCGTGCTGCGGGGGGGGTTAAACTGCGGGCTGGGGGTGAGTTTAGCGCTGTCTGGGCGCATCCGGCAGCCCGTTTTGACGCTTTTATCTTCCTTTTTAAGAAATCTTGAGCGCAGGCAGAGAGAGGGTGAGTTGAAAGGACTTTGGATGAGCCGTCCCCAGCTGGGCGTTCGGAGGTGAGCTCGGGGTAAGTCCGTGGCGTCTCGGCCGCTCCCGCTCTGCCGTTGGCGGGTTTTCAGGTGAAACCGGGGCGGGATATTTCCCCCGTAGGAGAATATTCGCTTGCCTGCGCCTTCCCCGCAATCCCGGGCGGGGAAGAAGCGACTGCAGCGAGTCGTGCCGAGCCTTGGGGTCGCTCCCGGTTCTCCCCGCCTGGATTTTTCGGTCTCTGAGGACAGAATGGGGACTCGGGCGGCGCCGGCTCTCTCCTGACGCCACGAAGAAGCCGAGACCTCTGCGTCCACCTCCCTCCCTCTGCCCGGAGCGGCTCAGGTTCACCCCGCTGAGCCTTCGCTGCAGTTTGCTTCTCAGATGTCCTTTTTTAGTGGCTTTGTTTTTTTTTGAGGGGGGATAAACCAGGGAGGAGACGGCCCGATGCTGCGATTCTCTGCGTCGGTTGTTCCCCGCTGATTTTTCCCTCCATGCTGGCGCTGCCACCTCACTAAATTTTGCCAGTTTTCCTCGGTGACACCAGATAACGCCGCTTATGCCACGCGGCGGGCTTGTCCCGACCCTAAAGAGTGTTTTACTCAGCTGCAGGGCACGCGCGGAGCCGGGGGTTATTTGTACCCGGAGTTGGGATGTTCCTCGGTCCATCCCCGGGACGGAGACACGGAGGGAGGGAGCGACCCCGGCTGTTTTTACAACCCGCTGGCGGTTTTGCTGAGCTCCGGCACCTCCGTGCGCAGAGAGTTGGGGCTTCACCCGCTGCCGGATACATCCGCAAAGGCTTCTTAGCGCGGATCCGGCTCCGGGAGCTCTCGGGCGCTTCCCATTCGGTATCTCCCGCTTTCTCCGGGTGCTGGGAGAGGGGAGGGAGCGCACAGCCCGAAACCGAGCCGAGCGCCCCGGAGCGTTAGCGGGAGGGAGTTTAATTGAGCTGGATAACGAAGGTGAGCTGTAAGAACGTGGGATCTTTCCCGCCCGCGAACCGATTCGGTCAGGGAAGGTGCAGGGCACGGGGAGCGCGGCATCTGGATGGCGAAAGCTGCCCCCCAACTCCTCTGCGCTCGCGGGCAAAACCCTCGTGCTTGGAGACCGCCAACGCCGGGAGAGAAGGGAAATCGGTTAACGAAAGTGGAGGGCGGCTGAGTCCGGCACATCAGCAGCCTCCGCGCCGCGGTTTTACCGCGTGGGAGCGGTGTTTCGGTGCAGGGGGCGGGGGGGCTGCGCGGTGTCTCCCCTGTAAATCCTGCGGTGTAAATAAGCGCCGGTGGCGGCGCTGCGGCGGTTGGCAGAGTTGGTTATTAAAGCTCCGGCTGCTGAGATGTCACCGTGTTCCTGTGTCTCTGCGGTCCCGCAGCTGTGACCGCTGCGTCTGCTCTGTCTCGGCGTGGGCACCGGGACTCGCTCCGCCGTCCCTTTCCCGGTGTCCCCGGTGGCGAGTGATGGGGACACCCCAGGACTCGTTTCCCCCCCCCCCTCACCCCAATATTTTGGGTCTTTTCTGTTACCGCCCCCCGGCGATGGACGGAGCCCCCTTTTCCATCCCCGTTCCCCTCCCGCCGTGGCGGTGATGAGCCGAGGGCTCCGTAGAGCTGCTCCTGCCCCTGCTGCTTCCCTTTGGCCGGGAGATGGCCACAGGGACGGGGGGGGGGTTTAACCGCAGCCGGTTTGGGTGATTCGGCAACGCCAGCGGTGCATCCTCGGCTGTGGGGAGCCCTCCGTCTGTCACCTCGGCTCTGGGGGACGGACGGAGGGACGTTTCTGTGCCCGGAGGGCTCTGTGGCCTCCTGGCACTGCTCCCGTTCCCCCCAGCGAGACCGGCGATGTGCCGCAGGTGGGGGCGACTCCGCTTTGCCGGGTGCCCAAATCCGCTTCCACCGTGCCATCGCCGCGGCGGGAGGCTCACCCCGGACCATGCCGGTGGCTTTCCCTGTCCCCACCCCTCCTCTCTTTGTCCCCTCCAGCAGTGGGGTGGAAAAGCAGCGGAGCCCCCGTGGTGGGGACGGGCAGAGCCCAAACTCATCGCACCGCGGGCATCGGGGGGGGGGGGGTCTCACCGGGGCTCAGCGCCCCCCCCCAAACTCCGGCTTCACCCGCTTCTAACGAACCAGAAATGCCCTTAAATAGGGGGAAATCATCACTAATTGAGCGAGGCTCTTCGTTAGCCGTACCTAAGGCCGGGGGGGAGTGGGGACGAGGGGGTTCCCCACCGCTGGGGGGGCCCGGGGGGGTCCTCGGGGTTCCTCCCCGCGCCAGGACCCGGAGGTGTGCGGCTCAGGGAGTTTATGATAAATGACTACAAAATGACAATTAATAAAACCGTATACGTGTGACGTGCGTTGTGTCTGTTCATACGTATCGAAATATTTCATATTTAATTCTCCTCGGTTGTTTGATTTTCCTCTTTATTTGATTTTTTTTTTTGTTTGTTTGTCCTTAATTTTCATCCTTCCTTTAGGTTTTATGTGGAATAGGAAAGCGAAGGCGTTTGGGAGCGATCCCCATTACTTCGTTATTTTATTATAAGAATAACAAATCCCTTTATCCGCGTATTTATGGGGCCGTGGATTACACGGGGAGGACGGATCCCACTGCTGCGGGGTGCAGCGACTGCATTTGAGCCGCTAATTCCAACTAATTAGCGTTATTACGGAACTAATTACAACTCGTTCAGATTTCTTTGCAGAGCCGGTCACCAGCCGCCCTCCCGCCGCCGCCACGGGGCCTTTCCCGGGGCGAGAGACGCTCGGAAACCAAAACCAGACCCAGCAACCCTCATCGGGGTTTAATTACCGTTAATTAAGCGGGGTTCGTCCCGCCGGGGCTGGGGGGCTGCTGCCGGGGTGGGTTCGGTGGCACCGTCGGTGGTGGCAGAGGCCACGCACGCCGATTCGGAGCGCTTTGCCACCTGATTTTTCCAGATGGTTTCTTTGTGCTTCTGCAAACCCTTCGAGAAGGGGGGGCCCGGCGGTAATTGGAGGAGGGTCTTCGTTAGGCGGTAATTAAGGAGGGGGGTGAGGTTGGGTCCTCTGGACGCGGCCCGGTTTCGGGCTGGCGCCTGCTCCCCTCCGTGGGCACGTGGCTTCTGTCGGAGGGGCTGGAGATGGAGGGGACCCCCCCTGGGACCCCCAGGACCTCCCCCCCCCCGGGACACACCATGCCCGGAACCTTCCCCGGGACCCCCACACTGCCCAGGACCCCCCCCCGGGACCCCCACACTCCCCAGGACCCCCCCTGGGACACACCGTGCCCGGAGACCCCCCGGGACCCCCACACTCCCCAGGACCCCCCCCGGGACACACCGTGCCCGGAGACCCCCTGGGACCCCCACACTCCCCAGGACCCCCCCCCGGGACACACCGTGCCCAGAGACCCCCTGGGACCCCCACACCCCCCTGGGACCCCCCCCCCCGGAACCTCCCCTGGGACCCCCACACCCCCCAGGACCCCCCCCCCGGGACACACCGTGCCCAGAGACCCCCTGGGACCCCCACACTCCCCCCGGGACCCCCCCTGGAACCTCCTCTGGGACCCCCAGGACCCTCCCCCCGGAACCTCCCCTGGGACCCCCACACCCCCCTGGGACCCCCACACCCCCCCGGGACCCCCACCCTGGGGAAAGTCCCCCCCGTATGGCGGGGGACATCACCAAGCCCTGGGGGGGGCTCGTACTGGGGGGCTGTGGGGAGGGACTGGGGATGCTGGGCTGGACTGGGGGCACTGGGATTGACTGGACTGGGGGCACTGGGGTGGGATGATTTGGGGGTGCTGGGCTGGACTGGGGTCCTGTTCCAAACTGGGGGGGCTGCTCTGGGGTCACTGGGATGCACTGGGGGTGCTGAGCTGGGCTGAATTGAGGACACCAGGCTGGAGTGGAGGCACTGGGATGGACTGGGAGGGCTGGGGTGGTGGTACAGAGCTGGACCAGGGGTACTGGGCTGAACTGGTGGTAGTGGGCTGGACTGGGGGTGCTGGACTGGAGGGACTGGGCTGGGGGCACTGGGCTGGACTGGGCACGCTGGGCTGGGTCTGGGGCGCTGGGCTGAACTGGGGGCACTGGGCTGAACTGGGCACACTGGGCTGAACTGGGGGTGCTGGGCTGAACTGGGGGTGCTGGGCTGGGCTGGAGGGGCTGAACTGGGAGCGCTGGACTGGGCACACTGGGCTGGGCTGGGGGCACTGGTCTGAACTGGGTGTGCTGGGCTGAACTGGGGGCTCTGGGCTTGACTGGGGGCGCTGGGCTGAACTGGGTGTGCTGGGCTGAACTGGGGGCTCTGGGCTGAACTGAGGGCTCTGGGCTGGACTGGGGGCGCTGGGCTGAACTGGGGGTGCTGGGCTGAACTGGGGGCGCTGGGCTGAACTGGGGGCTCTGGGCTGGACTGGGGGGTGCTGGGCTGAACTGGGGGCGCTGGGCTGAACTGGGGGCTCTGGGCTGGACTGGGGGCGCTGGGCTGAACTGGGTGTGCTGGGCTGAACTGGGGGCTCTGGGCTGAACTGGGCACACTGGGCTGAACTGGGGGCTCTGGGCTGAACTGGGTGTGCTGGGCTGAACTGGGGGCGCTGGGCTGAACTGGGGGCTCTGGGCTGGACTGGGGGCGCTGGGCTGAACTGGGGGCTCTGGGCTGGACTGGGGGCGCTGGGCTGAACTGGGTGTGCTGGGCTGAACTGGGGGCTCTGGGCTGGGTTAGGGGTGCTGGGCTGAACTGGGTGTGCTGGGCTGAACTGGGGGCTCTGGGCTGAACTGGGGGTGCTGGGCTGAACTGGGGGCGCTGGGCACGTGCACAAGGTCACCTCATTTGGGGTGACCCCTGAGCTGGGGCCCTCGGCACAGCCCATTGCCACCAACCCCCCCCCCCCCCAACTCCAGGGGCAAAGTTCCCCCCCCCCCCCCCCCCCCCCCCCCGGTGACAACCGTCCTCCCCCCCCTCGGTGACAACCGTCCTTCGCCGCCCCGTCCGTCCCGTGCCGCATGCGGCCTCCGCCGCGGCCGAGGCCCGCCAAACTCGCCGCATCCCAGAGCCCGCGCGGGGTGAGCCGGGAGCGGGGCCTGGAGGATTCAGGGTTGGGGTTGGCGGGGGGGGGGGGAAGAGAATTTTTTAAATTTTTTGGGGGGGTTGGAGGGGGTGCTGGTGCGGCCTTCGGGCCGCGCCGGCGCGGGGAAGGAGGAAGGTGTGGGTGCCGGGAGGGTTTTTGGCGGGGTGGGATGAAGGACGCCCGCGTGCCTCAGTTTCCCCACGTGGGCGCAGCAGCGCCGTGGGGGCACCCGCCTGTCCCGCAGGCGACGGTGGGGATTTTGGGGGGGGACACACACACACATTGGGGACCACAGCAGCCCCTGAGTGTCCCCCCCCCCCCCTCACCCAACCGCCGCCGCTTTGGGCCGCTTCCAGGTATTTTTCCTCTTTTCCGTGCGAGGACCGGGGAGGAGCGTGGGGCGCGCGCGGTGGGGGGGGTGTGTGGCATTTTTTAGGACGAAGCGGAGTGCCCCATGTCCCCACGTGTGTGTGGCCCCCCCCAGGTTGGGGTCCGGCCCCAGACGATGCCAGCAGAGCCGGGACCCCCGGGGGAATGCCATACCTGTGCGGCGGCGGCGTTGGGCAGGACAGACGCCCGTCTGTTTGTCTGTTTTTCTCCGGTTTCCTGGTGGGGTTGGGGTTTTTTCTTTTTCTTTTTCTTTTTTTTTTTTTTTTTATCCTCCTCCCCCACCCCCCCCAATAAAAATACCAAAGCTCTCGGCCGCAACCGCCCCGCGGCTGCGCGGCACAAGTTTCCCTCTGTGCTAAAAAAAAAAAAAAAAAAAAGATATTTTTTCTTTTTAATTTCTTTTTTTTAAATTGGAAAATAAAAGCCGCCCTAAAAACGAGCGGGGGAGCAAAGCAGGGGGGGGTCTCAGCCCGGGGGAACCCCCCCAGCCCCGCTCCGGGCAGGACGGGGAGGAGGAGGAGGAGGAGGAGGAGGGTTTTTGGGGAGAGGGGGAGTGTTCGTGTGGGGTTGAGCCCTCAGCCCACGGGATCCGGCGTCCCAAATCTCACGGGATCCGGTGGCTGAGCTCCGCCCCGGGATCGGGTCTGCAGTTCCCAGGGGATTTGGTCCCTGACACCACCACCCCCACCCCCTCCTGGATCCAATCCCCCTGGGATCCAGTCCCCAATCCTCCTGGGATCCGATTCCCCCAGGATAAGGTTCCCGATCCCATGGGAATCCAGTCATGTCCCCCCCCCCGATGCATTTCCCGATCCGCAGGATCCAGCCCCTGATCCCCCCTGAATCCAGTCCCCAATCCTGCTGGGATCGGGTCATCAAACCCCCAGGATCTCCTCCCGGATCCCCTGGGGATCCCATCCCCAATCCTCCTGGATCCAGTCCCTGTCCCCCTCTGGATCCATTCCCCTTGGCATCCAGTCCCGGATCCCTCTGGAATCCAATCCCCCCAGGATCCCGCCTGCAATCCCCCTGCTTCCAGTCCATGTGCCCCACTGGATCCATTCCCCTTGGAATCCAGTCCCCCATCCCCCCGGGATCCAGTCCCCCAGAATCCAGTCCCCAATCCCCACTGGGATCCAGTCCCCTGGGAATCCAGTCCCGACCCTCCCTCCAGGATCCAGTCCCAAATCCCCCCGGGAATCCCATCCCCCGGGATCCAGTCCCCCCCTCCCCCTGCGATCCAGTCCCAAATCCCCCTGGGAATCCAGTCGCCCAGGATCCAGTCCCCCAATCACCCCTGGGATCCAGTCCCCAGTCCCCCTGGGATTCAGTCCCCTGGGAATCCAGTCCCGACCCTCCCTCCAGGATCCAGTCCCAAATCCCCCTGGGAATCCCATCCCCCGGGATCCAGTCCCCCAATCCCCCTGGGATTCAGTCCCCTGGGAATCCAGCCCCCCAGTCCCCCGGGGATCCAGTCCCCAGTATCCCAGGGATCCAGTCCCCAATCCCCCCAGGATCCACTCTGTCCCCCCCTCCCCCGGGATCCGGTCCCCGAGCCCCCGCGGCAGGATTTCCCCAGGGGCTGATCCCGGCGCTCGCCGTTGGTGGGGGGATCGGGGTTGTCCCCACGCGGCACCGCTGACCCCCACTCTCCCGCCGCAGGACGGCTCCGCGGGGACGCCCGGATGCCCCTTCCCGCCCCGTCCCCGCTCCCGCCACCGGCGGCACCTCCCCGGCCACCCCGCTGCCACCCCGGAGGCCATGCGGCCCCCGCCGACCGCCAGCGCCCGGGCACTTTGTTGCCTGGTGCTGCTGGCGCTGGCGGGGGAGGCGGCGTGGCCGCCGTGCCGCATCGACGCCGACAACGGGCTGGGGTTGTGCAAGGGGCAGGACCTGGTGCGGGTGCCCCGTGGCCTCCCCGGCGGCCTGCGCGGCCTCGACCTCTCCTACAACAAGCTACGGGAGATCACGGCGGGCGACTTCGCCGGCATGACCCAACTGCGGCGCTTGGATTTGGGCTACAACAACATCTCCCGCATCGCGCCGGACGCTTTCCTCTCCAACCTCCTCTTGGAGCATCTCCGGCTCTTCAACAACTCCCTTGACCGCATCCCGGCGCCGGCGTTGCGACCGTTGGTCAACCTCCGTTGGTTGGACATGTCCAACAACCTCTACCGCAGCGCGGCGTTGGACGGTGTCTTCGGCAGGCTGCGGCAGCTGCAGGAGCTGTCGCTGGGGGGGCCGCTGCTGCGGGACATCTCCCGGGGGGACTTCGCCGTCTTGAAGGACACGGCGCTGCAGAAGTTCGCCATCAAGTCGGCCTCCAGCCTGCAGCGGTACGAAGCCGGGGCTTTCTCCTGGCTGAACACCACGGAGCTGTGGTGCGACATGGCCTTGGACGAGAACGCGATGGCTCTGCCGGTGATGCTGCGGGACCTGCGGGGCAAACCCCTCGACTACCTGCGTTTCCGTAACCTCTTCGAGTTCACCTACTACGCCGGCGGCGCCGACCCCTTCGCCGGCTTGGCCGAGTTGCTGATCACCAAATTGGTCTTCTACCGGGGTAAGTTCAACGAGAACCTCCTCCGCTTTGCCCTGCTCAACATCCAACGCTCCCGCGTCCGCGACCTGACTCTGATGGCCATCGACTTTGCCCGCTCGCCGCGGTGGAACAGCTCCGGCGTGGGGATGGCCGCCCCGCGGCTCGACCGCCTCGTGCTGCAGGACATCAGCAACCCCGACATCCTGCGTTTCGACTGGACCTTCACCTGGTTGAGCGGCGTGGCCAACCTCTCCATCGTCAACGTCAACTTCAACTACGTCCCCTGCGACGTTTGGGGTGAGTTGCGTAACGTGCAGACCTTGGACATCTCTGGCAACCGTCTGGAAGATGGTTATATCTACAACCAACGCTGCCACTACCAGGGCGTCGTGCCCAAGCTGAAGAGCTTCGTTGTGGCCACCAACCAGCTCCTGAGCTTGGCCGTGGTGGCTGCCTTGACGCGGACCTGGCCTCAGCTCACCCACCTCGACGCCAGCCACAACGGCTTGGGCAGCCTGCAGGAGACGTGCCAATGGAGGCCCACCTTGTGTTGGCTGGCCCTCCACCACAACCGGGTGACGGCGGGCACCTTTAGGTGCCTGCCCACCACCCTGGAGTACCTGGACCTCTCCTACTCCCAGCTCGACCGCTTGGACATGGACTACTTCACCCGAAGCCCCCGGCTGCGAGAGCTGCGGTTGAGCGGCAACAAGATCAAGTTCATCCCCTCCGAGTGGAGATGCCCCAGTCTGGAGGTGCTGGCCATCGACGGCAACTCCTTCGGCGTCATCAACCGCGGCTCCTTCATCAACATGCCGCAGCTCGTTAACCTGACGGCCGGCAACAACCCCTACCACTGCACCTGTGACCTCTACCTCTTCTTGGAGGAGACGCGGCGACGGGGACGACCCACCTTGGCCGACTGGCCCCACAACTGGACCTGCTACCACCCCGAGCCGCTGCTGGATACGGCCGTGGCCGCCTACACCCCGCGTCCCTTGGAATGCAACGTGCCGGCGCTGGTGGCCGTGGCGGTGGCCAGCACGGCGGTGGTGGTGGCAGCGTGCGCCGTGCTCTGCTGGAAGCTGGACGCGGGTTGGTACATCCGAGCCACGTACCGGTTGGTGCGCGCCAAGTACAGCGGGCGGCGGGCGGGCGCCACGCGGCAATGCTCCTACCACGCCTTCATCTCCTACAGCTGCGCCGACGCCGGCTGGGTTCGCCGGGAGCTTCTGCACCGGCTGGAGAGCACCACGCCGCCTTACCGGCTCTGCATCCACGAGCGGGACTTCACGCCGGGCCGGTGGATCATCGATAACATCGTGGAGAACATCGAGAGGAGCGCCAAGGTCATCTTCGTCCTCTCCCGCAGCTTCGTCGACAGCGAGTGGTGCAACTACGAGCTCTACTTCGCCCACCAGCGCGCCGTGGGGCTGGGCAGCGAGGACGTCATCTTGGTGGTGAAGGAACCCATCGATGCTCGGGGTTTGCCTCGGCGTTTCGCCCGACTCCGGAAGATGTTGGGTACCAAGACCTACCTGGAGTGGCCCCACGAACCCGGGAGACGACCTTTCTTCTGGCTTCAGCTCCGCAGCCTCTTGGGCAGCCCCGGGGGACTCGGGCCTACCGCTGGCGAGGAGGAGACGGCCGTGGATGCCACCACGTAGCGGTGGCCTCTGTTGCCCCGTGTCCTTCCGGAGCTGGAAGGTGGTCTTGGGGTGCCACCACGTGCCCGGGTATCCCCCCCCGCCTCAGCGGAGGAGTTGGGGTGGGATGGGGAGGTGGGAGGTGGATCCTCCCCGAGGTCACCCCATCTTCTCAACCTCCTCCAAAAGGTCAGGAAGATGGGGACGGTGTCCAGAAGGTGGCAGTGTCACCCGGAGGACGTGGCCACCCTAAATCCACCCAGCGAGCCGAGGACGGCAGTGGGGGACGAGCGGTGACCCCCAAACCCACCCTCCGGCCCTACACCCCCAGCCGTACGTCGACGTCTCCGGGGAGAAGAGGTCCAATCCTGCTCCGGCGGGGGGGGACACCACGGGGGACACTTCCCACCCCGTGTGGGATCCCATTTGCCGGGAAAAGAGGGAAAATCCCCACCGGTGGTACCCCGAACCCCCCAGTGCCCCCCCCAAACCCCACATCCCCTCACTCCCTCCTTCCCTCTCTTTTTTTTTTTTTTTGTTTTTCTCCACTTTGGACTTTTTTTTTTTATTTTTTTCCCCTAACGCCGTCCATCCGTCCGTCCGTCCCGTCCCGTCCTGTCCCGTCTCCCCCTCCAAAAAAACACCACCATCACCAAACCCACAACCCTCCGGCTGTTTATTTTTAGCAGCCAATTGAAGATGAAGGAGGAGGGAAAAAAATACTCAAAAAAAAAAAAAAAAAAAAGAGGAAAAAGAAAAAAAAATAATATATTCCGTACGGAGACAGAGTAACCTTTGAGCCGCGCTCGGCCGATGCCGGCGGCTCCGGCGCTGGTGGGACCATGGAGGGTGGTGGGTGCCGGCGGCTTCTGAGGGCGCTGCTCCTGCTCCCAGGTAACGGCGCCCCCAAAATCCAGCTGGATTTGGAAAAAAGAGGGTTTTTTTGATTTATTTGGGGGGGGGGGGGGGGGGAAGGGGTGAATCGGAGGCGTTTGGGGATGCTGTGGGGTTTGGGGCGGGGGGGGCCCAGTGCTGCGCTGGGTACCCATTAACCCGGAGTTCAGCGCCGGGTGGATGCGCCCCACTGAGCCGGGTTTTGGGGGAAAAACACCTGGGTTTGGGGCCTCATCCTCCCCCCCCCCCCTTTCCTCCTCCCCAGTATATTTTTGGCTTTTTTTGTTTTGTCTGCTGGAGGCAAGGAGGGGGGGGGGAACCCCAAAAAACCTGCCCTGGGTTTGGGGCTGGGGCGGGGAGGGGAAAGCCAAACGCCGCTAAAAGGAGCTTAAAAGAAAACTTTAATGGAAAATCCGCATTTTTCGGGGAGGGGGGGGGGAAAGACCAAAAAGTTTTGGGTGGGCTTTTGTCCCCCAGGGGGTGGGGGGGTTTGGTGGCTGTGTCCCCCAACTCTGCCCCGTCCCCTGGCCGCGCTGGGCCGCGGGGGAAACTGAGGCACACAGCCAGCGCGGGGCTCCGCGGCCGCCCGCCGCCCCCCCGCGCCTCAGTTTCCCCTCCCGCGGGGGTCGGGGAGGGGGTGCGGGGGGGTGGGGGTATGGGGGAGGCGCTTTTGGGGTTTTTTTTTTTTGAAGTTTGGAGGCGAATAGAACCCCCCCTCCCCGAGGTTCCCCCCCCCCCAAAATGGAAACCCCCGAGTTGTGCTGTGCACTCCGGGGGTGCTGGGTGCTGCGTTTGGGGTGCTGTGTTTGGGGTGCTGTGTTTGGGGTGCTGGGTGCTGCATTTGGGGTGCTGGGTGCCGTATGTGGGGTGCTGTACACGGGGTGCTCAGTGCGGTACGTGGGGTGCTGTACATGGGGTGCTGGGTGCTGCATTTGGGGTGCTGGGTGTGGGGTACTGGGGTGCCATACATGGGGTGCTGGGTGCTGGGTGCCGTATTTGGGGTGCTGGGTGCTGCATTTGGGGTGCTGGGTGCTGTATGTAGGATGCTGGGGTGCTGTATTTGGGGTGCTGCGTTTGGGGTGCCGGGTGCTCTGTCTGGGACGCTGGGGTGCCGTACATGGGGTGCTGGGTGCCGTATTTGGGGTGCTGTATTTGGGGTGCTGGGTGCTGTACATAGGGTGCTGGGTGCTGCATTTGGGGTGCTGGGTGTGGGGTACTGGGTGCTCTGTCTGGGATGCTGGGGTGCCATATTTGGGGTGCTGAGTGCTGCGTTTGGGGTGCTGGGTGCCGTATTTGGGGTGCTGGGTGCTGCATTTGGGGTGCTGGGTGCTGGGTGTGGGGTACTGGGGTGCCATACATGGGGTGCTGGGTGCTGGGTGCCGTATTTGGGGTGCTGGGTGCTGCATTTGGGGTGCTGGGTGCTGTATGTAGGATGCTGGGGTGCTGTACATGGGGGTGCTGCGTGCTCGGTGCCGTATTTGGGGTGCTGGGTGCTGCGTTTGGGGTGCTGGGTGCTGTATGTAGGATGCTGGGGTGCTGTATGTGGGGTGCCGTACATGGGGTGCTGGGTGCTGGGTGTGGGGTGCTGTATTTGGGGTGCTGCGTTTGGGGTGCCGGGTGCTGTACATAGGGTGCTGGGTGCTGCATTTGGGGTGCTGGGTGTGGGGTACTGGGTGCTCTGTCTGGGATGCTGGGGTGCCGTATTTGGGGTGCTGAGTGCTGCGTTTGGGGTGCTGGGTGCCGTATTTGGGGTGCTGGGTGCTGCATTTGGGGTGCTGGGTGCTGGGTGTGGGGTACTGGGGTGCCATACATGGGGTGCTGGGTGCTGGGTGCCGTATTTGGGGTGCTGGGTGCTGCATTTGGGGTGCTGGGTGCTGTATGTAGGATGCTGGGGTGCTGTATGTGGGGTGCCGTACATGGGGTGC
This sequence comes from Pluvialis apricaria, assembly GCA_017639485.1. NCBI lineage: Eukaryota > Metazoa > Chordata > Aves > Charadriiformes > Charadriidae > Pluvialis > Pluvialis apricaria. The sequence goes on from CM030033.1 coordinate 2,589,201, forward strand.
TGGGTGCTGGGTGTGGGGTGCTGTATTTGGGGTGCTGCGTTTGGGGTGCCGGGTGCTGTACATAGGGTGCTGGGTGCTGCATTTGGGGTGCTGGGTGTGGGGTACTGGGTGCTCTGTCTGGGATGCTGGGGTGCCGTATTTGGGGTGCTGAGTGCTGCGTTTGGGGTGCTGGGTGCCGTATTTGGGGTGCTGGGTGCTGCATTTGGGGTGCTGGGTGCTGGGTGTGGGGTACTGGGGTGCCATACATGGGGTGCTGGGTGCTGGGTGCCGTATTTGGGGTGCTGGGTGCTGCATTTGGGGTGCTGGGTGCTGTATGTAGGATGCTGGGGTGCTGTATGTGGGGTGCCGTACATGGGGTGCTGGGTGCTGGGTGTGGGGTGCTGTATTTGGGGTGCTGCATTTGGGGTGCCGGGTGCTCTGTCTGGGACGCTGGGGTGCCGTACATGGGGTGCTGGGTGCCGTATTTGGGGTGCTGTATTTGGGGTGCTGGGTGCTGTACATAGGGTGCTGGGTGCTGCGTTTGGGGTGCTGGGTGCTGTGTTTGGGGTGCTGGGTGCTGTATGTGGAGTGCTGCACACTGGGTGCTCAGTGCTGTACGTGGGGTGCTGCGTTTGGGGTGCTGGGTGCTGTATTTGGGGTGCTGGGTGCTGCGTTTGGGGTGCTGGGTGCTGGGTGTGGAGTACTGGGGTGCCATACATGGGGTGCTGGGTGCTCGGTGCCATATTTGGGGTGCTGGGTGCTGCGTTTGGGGTGCTGGGTGCTCTGTCTGGGATGCTGGGGTGCCGTACATGGGGTGCTGGGTGCTGTATTTGGGGTGCTGGGTGCCGTATTTGGGGTGCTGGGTGCTGCATTTGGGGTGCTGGGTGCTGTATGTAGGACGCTGGGGTGCTGTACGTGGGGTGCTGGGTGCTGCCTGTGGGGTGCTGGGTGCTGCATTTGGGGTGGTGGGTGCTGTACATGGGGTGCTGGGTGCTGCATTTGGGGTGCTGGGTGCTGGGTGTGGGGTGCTGGGGTGCCATACATGGGGTGCTGGGTGCTGTATGTAGGATGCTGGGGTGCTGTATTTGGGGTGCTGTACACGGGGTGCTCGGTGCTGCGTTTGGGGTGCTGGATGCCATACATGGGGTGCCGGGTGCTCTGTCTGGGACGCTGGGGTGCCGTACATGGGGTGCTGGGTGCCGTATTTGGGGTGCTGGGTGCTGCATTTGGGGTGCTGGGTGCTGTATGTAGGATGCTGGGGTGCTGTATTTGGGGTGCTGTACACGGGGTGCTCGGTGCTGCGTTTGGGGTGCTGGATGCCATACATGGGGTGCTGGGTGCTCTGTCTGGGACGCTGGGGTGCCGTACATGGGGTGCTAGGTGCCGTATTTGGGGTGCTGGGTGCTGCATTTGGGGTGCTGGGTGCTGTATGTAGGACGCTGGGGTGCTGTACGTGGGGTGCTGCGTGCTGGGTGCTGCGTTTGGGGTGCTGGGTGCTCTATCTGGGATGCTGGGGTGCCATACATGGGGTGCTGGGTGCTGTATGTAGGATACTGGGGTGCCATATATGGGGTGCTGGGTGCTCGGTGCCGTATTTGGGGTGCTGGGTGCCGTATTTGGGGTGCTGGGTGCTCTGTCTGGGATGCTGGGGTGCTGTACCTTGGGTGCTGGGTGCCGTACATGGGGTGCTGGGTGCTGTATTTGGGGTGCTGGGTGCTGTATGTAGGATGCTGGGGTGCCATACATGGGGTGCTGGGTGCTGTATTTGGGGTGCTGCCTGTGGGGTGCTGGGTGCTGCATTTGGGGTGCTGTATGTAGGATGCTGGGGTGTTGTATACGGGGTGCTCGATGGTGTGTTTTGGGGTGCTCAGTGCTGCCTGTGGGGTGCTGGGTGCTGCATTTGGGGTGCTGGGTGCTGGGTGTGGGGTGCTGGGGTGCCATACATGGGGTGCTGGGTGCTGTATGTAGGATGCTGGGGTGCTGTACATGGGGGTGCTGCGTGCTCGGTGCTGTATTTGGGGTGCTGCATTTGGGGTGCTGCGTTTGGGGTGCCGGGTGCTCTGTCTGGGACGCTGGGGTGCCGTACATGGGGTGCTGGGTGCCGTATTTGGGGTGCTGGGTGCTGCATTTGGGGTGCTGGGTGCTGTATGTAGGACGCTGGGGTGCTGTACGTGGGGTGCTGCGTGCTGGGTGCTGCGTTTGGGGTGCTGGGTGCTCTATCTGGGATGCTGGGGTGCCATACATGGGGTGCTGGGTGCTGTATGTAGGATACTGGGGTGCCATATATGGGGTGCTGGGTGCTCGGTGCTGTATTTGGGGTGCTGGGTGCCGTATTTGGGGTGCTGGGTGCTCTGTCTGGGATGCTGGGGTGCTGTACCTTGGGTGCTGGGTGCCGTACATGGGGTGCTGGGTGCTGTATTTGGGGTGCTGGGTGCTGTATGTAGGATGCTGGGGTGCCATACATGGGGTGTTGGGTGCTGTATTTGGGGTGCTGCATTTGGGGTGCTGTATGTAGGGTGCTGGGCTGTTATATACGGGGTGCTCGATGGTGTGTTTTGGGGTGCTCAGTGCTGCCTGTGGGGTGCTGGGTGCTGCATTTGGGGTGCTGTATGTAGGATGCTGGGGTGTTGTATACGGGGTGCTCGATGGTGCGTTTTGGGGTGCTCAGTGCCATGTGTGGGGCGCTGGGTGCTGTAATTGGGGTGCTGGGTCCCGAGCGCACCCCGAGCACCCATGGGTGCCACCACCCCCCCCCACCCCCCCCCCCGCTCCCCAAAACCCGCCGGGGGGGGGCACCCATGTCCCGTCCCCCCCATTTTCACTCCCCCAAACCCCACATTTGGGGGGGGGGGATTGGCGGTTTGGGGGTGCGCTGAAGCGGCCCCATCCCTACCCACGGGGTGGGGGGGGGGGGGGGGTCCGTGGGTGTCCCCCCCTCCCCTCAGGGCTCTCCGTGTCCCCCCCCCCCGCCCCCCCCCCAGGGCTCTGCGGGGCGTTCAACGTGGACGTGGAGCGGCCGCGGCTCTTCCCCGGGCCCGCGGGGGCTCAGTTTGGCTACAAAGTGCTGCAGCGGGCGAGCGGCGGCGAGCGCTGGTGAGCCCCCCCGGGGCGCGGGGACACCCCCGGGGACACCGCCGGGGACACCCCCGGGGCGCGGGGACACCGCCGGGGACACCGCCGGGGACACCCCCGGGGCGCGGGGACACCGCCGGGGACACGCGGGGGAGGACACGGGGACACCCCCTCCCCGGGGGGATGTGGGGCGGGGGGGGGGGGGGGGGGGGCGGGCGGGGAGGGGGGAGCTGGGGGGGAGTGGGGGAGGAAAGGGGAAACTGAGGGAGGAAAAGGGAAATTGGCGGGAAAGGGGGAAATTGAGGGAGGAAAGGGGAAACTGAGGGAGGGGGAAATTGAGGGAGGGAGGGGGAAATTGAGGAAGGAAAGGGGAAACTGAGGGAGGGGGAAATTGAGGGAGGGAGGGGGAAATTGAGGGGGGAAAGGGGGAAACTGAGGGAGGGAGGGGGAAATTGGGGCGGGGAGGGGGAAATTGAGGAAGGAAAAGGGAAATTGAGGGAGGAAAGGGGAAACTGAGGGAGGGAGGGGGGAAATTGGGGCGGGGGAGGGGGAAATTGAGGAAGGAAAAGGGGAAATTGAGGGAGGAAAGGGGAAACTGAGGGAGGGAGGGGGAAATTGGGGCGGGGGAGGGGGAAATTGAGGAAGGAAAGGGGAAACTGAGGGAGGGAGGGAGGGGGAAATTGGGGCAGGGAGGGGGAAATTGAGGAAGGAAAGGGGAAACTGAGGGAGGGAGGGGGAAATTGAAGAAGGAGAGGGGAAATTCAGGCATGGAGGGAAACTGAGGCAGGAAAAGGGAAATTGGGGGGGGACTGAGGGAGGAAAGGGGAAACTGAGGCGGGGAGGGGGAAACAGGGAGGAAAGGGGGAAATTGAGGGAGGAAAGGGGAAACTGAGGGAGGAAAGGGGAAATGGAGGGAGGAAAGGGGGAAATTGAGGAAGGAAGGGAAATTGAGGCAGGAAAGGGGAAACTGAGGGAGGGAGGGGGAAACTGAGGGAGGGGAAAACTGAGGGAGGGAGGGGGGAAACTGAGGAAGGAAAGGGGGAATTGAGGGAGGGGGAAACTGAGGAAGGGAGGGGGGAAATTGAGGAAGGAAGGGAAATTGAGGTAGGAAAGGGGAAACTGAGGGAGGAAAGAGGAAACTGAGGGAGGGAGGGGGAAACTGAAGCAGGAAAGGGGGAAATTCCGGCAGAAAAAGGGAAACTCAGGGAGGGAGGGGAAATTGAGGTGGGGGGAAATTGAGGAAGGAAGGGGGAAACTGAGGGAGGAAGGGGAAACTGAGGGAGGGAGGGGGAAACTGAGGTGGGGGGGAAACTGAAGGAGGAAAGGGGAAAATTCAGGCAGGAAAAGGGAAACTCAGGGAGGGAGGGGAAATTGAGGTGGGGGGAAATTGAGGAAGGAAGGGAAATTGAGGAAGGAAAGGGGAAATTCAGTCAGGAAAAGAGAAACTCAGGGAGGGAGGGGAAGCTGAGGCAGGGAGGGGGAAATTGGGGTGGGGGGGAATGGAGGAAGGAAAGGGGGAAATTGAGGAAAGAAGGCAGAAATTGAGGAAGGAAAGGGGAAACTGGGGCGGGAAAGGGGAACTTGAGGGAGGGAGGGGGATACTGAGGAAGGAAAGGGGGAAATTCAGGCAGGAAAAGGGGAAATTCAGGCAGGGAGGGAAACTGAGGCGGGGAGGGGAAAATTGAGGGAGGAAAGGGGAAACTGAGGGAGGAAAGGGGAATTTGAGGGAGGAAAGGGGAAATGGAGGGAGGAAAGGGGAAACAGAGGGAGGGAGGGACGGGGAAATTGAAGAAGGAGAGGGGAAATTCAGGCAGGGAGGGGGAAATTGAGGAAGGAAGGTGGAAATTGAGGCAGGAAAGGGGAAACCGGGGCAGGGAAGAGGAACCCGAGGCGGAGCAGCGAGAGCAGAGCCTCCCCGGGGGGTTTCTGGGGGCAGCAATGGCTTTTCGGGCTGCGCGTGGGTCTGTGCTTTACCCCGGTACGGCTTTGGGGAGGGGGGGGGGAATGAAAATAAAGGTCCCACGGGTAAAAGCCGGAGGGGGGGGGGGCCGGTGCCCGTGGGAGGCTGGCCAGACAGACAGACAGACAGCCGGCCAGCCGGCCAGGCCGGTGGCGGTGGCGGAAGCGCGGTGGCGTGGTGCCGGCGGCGGGGGCGGGCAGGGTTTGGCTCTGCACCCCGAAATACCGACGGGGGCCCAGGCGGAGCAGGGAGGTGCCGGGGCGGGGGGAGCGATGAGCGCCGGTGTCCCCTCACGCCGGTGTCCCCTCACGCCGTCACCTCCCCGCAGGCTGCTGGTGGGGGCTCCGTGGGACGGCGACCGCCAAGGTGACGTCTACAAGTGCCGCGTGGGACCCCCCAATGCCACCTGTGCCAAAGCCAACCTCGGTACGGCCGTGGGGGACGGTGGGGGGGGACCACAGCCATGCCCGGTTTTGCCCGTTCTAACCCGGCAGCCGGCGGCGGTGGGGTTCGGGTTGGTGGGGGTCACCCCGGTGGTGACCCCCGACTCCGGCACGGCTCATTCCCAGGCGCCGCGGCCCCCTGGCTCGTCCCCCTCCCCGGCCACAGCGGCCACCTGGGGATGACCCTCCTGGACTCCGAGGACGGCGGCTTCGTGGTGAGAGGAGCCTCCCCCCGAGGGAAACCGAGGCGCGGCGTGGCGCGGGGACGGGTGCCAGCCCACGCTCTGTGTCCCCCGTTGTCCCTCTCCCCCAGGCTTGCGCCCCGCTTTGGTCCCAGGAGTGCGGCACCTCCGTCTTCAGCACCGGCATCTGCGCCCGGCTGGATGGTGACCTCCGGCCGGTGGGGACCATCGCGCCCACGGCGCAGCGTGAGTTGGGGGGAGGTTGTGGGGTGCGGGGGGGGGGGGTTGTGCCGGGCCGTGCCATGCCACACCGGTGACACACGCGTCCCCCATGGCAGGCTGCTCCACCTACATGGACATCGTCATCGTCCTGGACGGCTCCAACAGCATCTACCCCTGGTACGAGGTGCAGAACTTCCTCAGCAACATCCTCAGCAAGTTCTTCATTGGGCCCGGACAGATCCAGGTGAGGTGGTGTCCCCAGGGCCACGCCGGTGTCCCCAAGGCCACACCAGTGTCCCCAAGGCCACGCCAGTGTCCCCAGGGCCATGCCATGTCCAGGACTTCATTGTCCCTGGGGCGATGAAGGCCCCCAGATGATGCCATCGTACCCAGGGCAGTGCCATCATCCTTGGGGAGAGTCCATCATCCCTGGGGTGGTGCCATTGTCCCCAGGGCAATGCTGTCACCCTTGTGACGATGCCACCCTTGGGGTGATGCCATCATTCCTGAGCTGATACCATCATCCCTGGGGTGATGCCATTGTCCCCAGGATGCTGCCGTTGTCAATAGGGCAATGCTGTTGTCCCTGGGGTGATGCCACCCTTGGGGTGATGCCATCATCCCTGGGGTGATGGCATTGTCCCCAGGGCAATGCTGTCACCCTTGTGGCAATGCCACTCTTGGGATGATGCTACCCTTGGGGTGATGCCACCCTTGGGGTGATGCCATCATCCCTGGGCTGATACCATCATCCCTGGGGTGATGCCATTGTGCCCAGGATGCTTCCATCATCCCCAGGATGCTGCCATCATCCCCAGGGCAATGCTGTCATCCCTGGGGGGATGCCACCCTTGGGGTGATGCCACCCTCAGGGTGACGCCATCATCCCTGGGGTGTTGCCATTGTCCCCAGGGCAATGCTGTTATTCCTGGGGTGATGCCATCCCTGGAGCGATGCGGTCACCCCCAGGCAATGCCAGTGTCCCCAGGGTGGTGCCGTCATCCCTGGGGTGATGCCATCATCCTTGGGGCAATGCCACCATCCCCAGGGCCGTTCTGGCGTCGCCGGGGTGATGGCAGCCCCGGCGTGACGCCGATGTCTGTGTGGCAGGTGGGGGTGCTGCAGTACGGGGAGCGGGCGGTGCACGAGTGGGTGCTGGGGCAGTACCGCACGGCCGAGGAGGTGGTGGAGGCGGCCAAGAACATCAGCCGGCAGGAGGGACGGGAGACACGCACGGCCTTCGCCATCCACCAGGCGTGGTGGGCACCGGGAGCGGGATGGGATGGGGATGGGGATGGGATGGGATGGGATGGGGATGGGGATGGGGATGGGGATGGGATGGGATGGGGATGGGGATGGGGATGGGATTGGGATGGGATGGGGATGGGATGGCATGGCATGGCATGGCATGGCATGGCATGGCATGGCATGGCATGGCATGGGATGGGATGGGATGGGGATGGGGATGGGGATGGGATGGGGATGGGGATGGGATGGGGATGGGGATGGGGATGGGGATGGGGATGGGGATGGGGATGGGATGGGGATGGGATGGGGATGGGATGGGGATGGGGATTGGGGTCAGGGTCTGGGTTGGGATCAGGGTTGGGATTGGGAGTAGGGTCAGGATTGGGATGGGGATGGAGACTGGGACTGGGATGGGGATTGGGATCAGGGTTGGAATTGGGGACGGGGGTTGGGTTTGGGGATGGGAATTGGGACGGGGATTGGGATGGGGATGAGATGGGGGTTGGGATTGGGAGCAGGGTCAGGATTGGGGTTGGGATTGGGGTTGAAATTGGTATTGGATTTGGGATTGGCAATGGATTGGTCTTGGGATTTGGGGTCAAGATCGGGATTGGGGTCGGGACTGTGATTGGGATCAGGGTCAAGATTGGGGTTGGGATTGGTATAGGGATTGGGATTGAAATTGGGAGCAGGATTGGGCTTGAGGTCAGGACTGAGATCAGGTTCAGGATTGAGATCAGCCTCAGGATTAGGATCAGGGTCAGGATTGGGGTCGGGATCCGGATCAGCCTCACACCGCCCCTCCTTCCCGGCAGCACCGAAGCCTTCAGCCCCGAGCGGGGCGGGCGGGTGGACGCCACCCGGCTGATGATCGTGGTGACGGACGGGGAGTCCCACGACGGCGAGGAGCTGCCCGAGGCGCTGGCCGAGTGCGAGAAGCGCAACGTCACCCGCTACGCCATCGCGGTGAGCGCCCCGGCCACCTCCCGCCAGTCGGGAGGAGCGGGCACCGTGCCTCAGTTTCCCCATCCCCGCTTTGCGCCGTGCTGCGGTGGGATGCAGACCCCCCCCCCCCATCCCGCCTGCGTCGGGGTTGGGATCCGGCCCCGGGGTGACACTGGGTCCCCTCTGCCCAGGTGCTGGGGCACTACCTCCGCCGGCAGCAGGACCCCGAGGATTTCATCCGCGAGATCAAGTACATCGCCAGCGACCCCGATGAGAAATACTTCTTCAACGTCAGCGACGAGGCCGCCCTCAACGACATCGTGGACGCCTTGGGCGACCGCATCTTCAGCCTGGAAGGTGACGTGGGGCCGGATCCGGGGCTGGACCCCACATGGTGGGATGGAGAGGGCGGGGAGAAACAGCTGGAACCACATCTGGAGGAATACCGTCATCCTTCCCCCTCCCCAGGCACCCACGGGGACAACGAGAGCTCCTTCGAGCTGGAGATGTCCCAGATCGGCTTCTCCATCCACCTCCTGGAGGTGAGGCTGTGGGGCCGGGCAGGATGCGGCCCCGGGGGGAGGTTGGGGAGGGGAGGGGGGTTCCCCGCTTTGCAGAAGTGGAAAATAATCCTCAGCCCATCCCGGGGCTGTGCGTCCCCATCACGTCGGGCGCTGAGTGTCCCAGGCTGGGCAGGTGACATTTTTAATGGGGGGGGGGAGGTTTGGGGACAGTGAGGCATCACCATGCACATGATGTCCTCGACGCCTGTGACACATACTTTCCCGTCTCCGAGCTCCCATCCCGCCACAGCATTGTGTCACCACACACACACACACACACCCCCTCCCCTTTGGTGTGTCCCCCCCCCCCCCAGGACGGGATCCTCTTCGGCACAGTGGGAGCCTACGACTGGGACGGGGCCGTGCTGGAGGAGAGCCGGCGTGGCCGCATCGTCCCACCCCGCAAAGCCTTCGCTGCGGAGTTCCCGCTGGAGCTGAAGAATCACGCGGCTTATTTGGGTACGGGGATATCCCGAGGGATGCGGGGCGAATCGGGGACGCTCCATGTCCCGGAGATATGGGGTGAACCAGGGATGCTGGGATTCGGGGCAAATGGGGAATCAGCAGCAGCTGAGGGATGCTCGACGCCCTACGGATGCCGGGCAAACCGGGGATACTCAGCACCCGAAGGATGCTCAGCACCCCAGGGATGTGGAGCAAATGGGATTCTCTGTGTCCTGGGCCTGGGGGGAAACCGGGGATGCTGGGTGACCCCAGGGATGCTCGGTGCCCCCAGGGATGCTCAGTGCCCCAGGGATGAAGGGCAAATCAGAGGTACTCAGCACCCGAAGGCTGCTCAGCACCCCAGGGATGTGGAGCAAATGGGGTGCTCGGTGTCCTGGGGATGCTGGGTGCCCTGGGGATGCTTGGTGCCCCCAGGGATACTCAGGACGCGAAGAGTGCTTGGCACCCCATGGGTGCTCAGTGCCCCAGGGATGCAGGGCAAACCGGGGATACTCAGCACCCGAAGGATGCTCAGCACCCCAGGGATGTGGAGCAAACGGGATGCTCTGTGTCCTGGGCCTGGGGGGAAACCGGGGATGCTGGGTGCCCCCAGGGATGCTCAGTGCCCCCAGGGATGCTCAGTGCCCCCAGGGATGCTCGGTGCCCCAGGGATGAAGGGTAAATCAGAGGTACTCAGCACCCGAAGGCTGCTCAGCACCCCAGGGAGGTGGAGCAAATGGGGTGCTCGGTGTCCTGGGGATGCTGGGTGCCCTGGGGATGCTTGGTGCCCCCAGGGATACTCAGGACGCGAAGAGTGCTTGGCACCCCATGGGTGCTCAGTGCCCCAGGGATGCAGGGCAAACCGGGGATACTCAGCACCCCAGGGATGTGGAGCAAATGGGATGCTCTGTGTCCTGGGCCTGGGGGGAAACTGGGGATGCTGGGTGACCCCAGGGATGCTCAGTGCCCCCAGGGATGCTCGGTGCCCCAGGGATGAAGGGTAAATCAGAGGTACTCAGCACCCGAAGGATGCTCAGCACCCCCAGAGAGGTGGCGCAAATGGGATGCTCAGTGTCCTGAGCCTGGTGGGAAACCGGGGGTGCTGATTACCCCAGGGATGCTCGATGCCTGGGGATGCTGGGCAAACCAGTGATACTCAGCAACCAAAGGATGCTCAGCACCCCAGGGATGTGGAGCAAATGGGATGCTCAGTGTCGGGGAAACTGGGGATGCTGGGTGCCCCCAGGGCTGCTCGGTGCCCCCAGGGCTGCTCGGTGCCCCCAGGGATGCTCAGTGCCCCGGGAATGCCAGGCAAACCAGGAGTACTCAGGACCCAAAGGATGCTGCCGTGGGGATGCAGGGGAGACTGAGGATGCTCAGCACCCCAGGGACATGGAGCACATGGGATGCTCCGTGTCCTGGGCATTGTGGGGGACCGGGGATGCTGGGTGCCCTGGGGATGCTGGGTGCCCTGGGGACACTGGGTGCCCAGGGGACACAGGGTGGCCGAGGAATGGCACCACCACCACCAGGACGTTTTCGCTGACGCCCGGGCTCTCCCACCCCAGGCTACGCCGTCTCCTCGGTGCGGCTGCCCGGCGGGCAGCGCCTGTACGTGGCGGGGGCCCCTCGCTTCCAGCACAAGGGCAAGGTGATCCTCTTCGAGATGGACACCACGGGGACCGTGACGGTGGCGCAGGCACTGACGGGGGAGCAGGTAGGAGCTGCTGGGGGGGTGGGGGGGGTGGGCAGCCATGGGAAAGGGGGGGGCTGCTGGCTGCCCCCAACCTCACGCAGCCCCCCCCCCCACTGTGACCCCCCCCCACAGATCGGCTCCTACTTCGGCAGCGAGGTGTGCGCCCTGGACGTGGACGGTGACGGGGTGACCGACGTGCTGCTGGTGGCAGCGCCCATGTACCTGGGTGCCCAGAGCAGGGAGACGGGGCGGGTGTACCTCTACAGAGTGGGGCAGGTGAGGGGCTGGGGGACGGGGGGGGATGAGGGGGGGTCTGGGGGCGCTCAGGATGCACAGTGGGGCTGAATGCAGCACCGTGGGGTACCAAAGGCCTCCCTGTGCCCCCCACAGCGGCTCCTGGCCCCCGCCGGCACCCTGCACGCCGACAAGAAGCCGCAGGACTCCCGGTTCGGTTACGCCCTGGCCGCCGTGCCGGATCTCAACCACGACGGCTTCAACGACGTGGTGGTGGGGGCTCCGCTGGAGGACGGGCACCGCGGTGCCGTCTATGTCTACCACGGCGCCCCGGGCACCCTCCTGCCCCATTACAAGCAGGTGAGATGGGGCTGGGGGTGGGGGGGTGTCTCGCTGCCATCTGGGGGTGGTGGTGGGGCTCTGTTAGGTTGAGGACAACCTTATACGAGACAGCAGCGAAGCCACTGCTCGCCCCGCTCTCGCCTCCCCAGCGCATTGAGGCGGCGGCGCTGGGTCCGACCCTCAGCTATTTCGGGCGCAGCGTGGACGGGCAACTGGACATGGATGGGGACGGGCTGGTGGACTTGGCCGTGGGGGCGCAGGGGGCGGCCGTGCTGCTGCGGTGAGTCCTGGGGACGGGGACAGGCGGAGGGGACGGCTCTGGGCCACCGCACTCCCCAGAGCCCCCCCCGGCTCAGCCCTGCCTGGCGGGATGCTCTCGGGCATCTCCCGGATTCCCCCGTGCCTCAGTTTCCCCTCGCAATAAGAGGAGGAGAGCCTGGGGACGGTGCGGGGGGTGGCTGTCACCATCCCCATGAGCATCCTGGTGGCACTGTCCCCTCGCTGCCAGCTCCCGCCAGATCGTCCAGGTCAACACGTCGCTGACGGTGGAGCCGCCAGCCATCAACGTCATCCAGAAGAACTGCCAGCGCAGCGGCACCGGCGCCGTCTGCCTCCGGGCCAGAGTCTGCTTCCGCGCCGGCACCCGCGCCCGGGGCCGGAGGGACAGGGAGATCGGTGAGTGCCGGCGACGCCGGGGGACATACCGGGTGCCTGGACCCGGAGCATCCTTGGAGCATCTCCAGGGCTTCCCCGGAGCATCCCTGGAGCCACCCAGGAGCATCCCTGGGGTGGCCCTCGTGGGAGGTGTCCCTGCCCAGGGCAGGGGGTTGGAACTTGATGATCTTCAAGGTCCCTTCCAACCCAAACCATTCTGTGATTCTATGAATGGCACCACAGCAACCGTATGCCATCCCTGGAGCATCCCAGGGTGTCCCTGGAGCACCCCTAGAACGTCCCCGAGGTGTCCCCTGGGCTTCCCCAGAGCAGCCCAGGAGCATCCCTGGGGGTGTCCCCAGAGTGTCACCGGAGCATCCATGTGCCAACCCGAGAGCATCCCAAGCACATCCTCAGGGTGTCCCCGGAGCATCCCTGGAGCATCCCTGGGATGGCCCCTGAATATCCATACGCTGTCTCTGGGGCATCCCTGGAGCATCCTCAGGGTGTCCCCAGAGCGTCCCTGATGTAGCCCCAGGGCATCCCTGGAGCTTCTTCAGAGCATCCCTGGGGTGTCCCCAAAGCCCCTTTGGGGTGTCCCCAGCCCCGTGGGTGGCCCCAAGCGCTGACACCCCCCCCCCCCAAAAATCCTCGTCCCCACACAGAGCTCCGGTACAACGTTTCCCTGGAGGAGAGGACAGCGGGAGCCCGCGCTGCCTTCGACTCCGGCGCCCGGCGGCTGCTGCAGCGGCGCCTCGAGCTCTCGCTGGGGCGGCAGAGCTGCCTCCGCTTCCCCTTCCACGTCCTGGTGAGCCACGGTGGGGACCACCCCCCCGGGACACGGGTGGCATTTTCCACCCCACCACCACCACCACCAGCACGGGGAGGGGGGATAATGGGGACCCCTCCGCCCTCCCCAGGACACCACGGACTATCTGCGACCCCTCAGCTTCACGGTGAGGTTGGCCATGGCCGAATCCACCGGGCCGGTGTTGGATGAGACGTCCCCCACCACCATACGGAAACTGGTGGGTGCTGGAAGGGGGGGGGGGGTGGGCCAGATCCAGGATCATCCCTGGTGCCCCCGACAGCGGGATCAACCCCCCCGGCTCCTTCCAGATCCCCTTCTTCAAGGACTGCGGGGAGGACAACGAGTGCGTCACGGACCTGGTGCTCAGGGCCACCATGGACATCGTGGGCTCCAGGTATGGGGTGTCCCCGAGGGGTCCCTGGGGCTGAGCTGTGTCCCGGGAGCCCCCCCGGGGCCGTAACCCTCCCTGACGGCTGCAGGCAGAGCCCCCACGTCCTGCGCAAGGGCAGGAGGAAGGTGCTGGTGGACGTGGTCCTGGAGAACAAGAAGGAGAACGCCTACAATGCCAGCCTACTCCTCCGCTTCTCCAGCAACCTCCACTTCTCCAGCCTCGCGCTCCAGGTACGGGGCCGGGGGGGGGTCCCCCAGACCACCATGGGCCCCTCCAAGACATTGTACTCCTTCCAGCCCCGTACGTACCCTCCAACCCACCCCAGGACAAAGATTGGGGTCTCTCCACTCTTACATAGATCCTCCAGTCCAGTCTCATCCCCAACCCATCCCAGGTGGGAGGTGGAGGTCCATATCTCCCCATATGTGCCCCCCAACCCATCCCAGATGGGAGGTGGAGGTCCGTATCACCCCATATGTGCCCCCCAACCCATCCCAGATGGGAGGTGGAGGTCCGTATCACCCCATATGGGTCCCCCAACCCATTCCAGATGGGAGGTGGAGGTCCGTATCACCCCATATGGGTCCCCCAACCCACCCCAGGTGGGAGGTGGAGGTCCATATCACCCCATATGGGTCCCCCAACCCATTCCAGGTGGGAGGTGGAGGTCCATATCACCCCATATGGGTCCCCCAACCCATTCCAGGTGGGAGGTGGAGGTCCGTATCACCCCATATGGGTCCCCCAACCCATCCCAGATGGGAGGTGGAGGTCCATATCGCCCCATATGAGTCCCCCAACACATTCCAGATGGGAGGTGGAGGTCCATATCACCCCATATGGGTCCCCCAACCCATTCCAGGTGGGAGGTGGGGGTCCATTTGGTCCTACATGGGTCCCACAACCCACCCCAGGTGGAGGTCCGTTGGCCCCCTCCCCCCCTGTGCTCAGCCCGAGCCCCCCCCAGCTCCATCCCCCAGCACTCCCGTCCCGGTCCGGCCGCAGGTGACATCCGTGTCCCCCCCTCCGCAGGACCCCAGCTCAGTGAAGCTGGAGTGCACGGCGCTGGGGGGTCACCGCCGGCTCTGCAGCGTTGGCTACCCCGTCTTCCGCTCGATGGCCAAGGTAGGGGACCAGGACCGTCTCCCCCCACGGGACCCCGTGCCCCCATCCCACCCTACTGACGGCCCCGCTCCCCCCGTGCCCCCATCCCACCCCACTGACGGCCCCGCTCCCCCCGTGCCCCCATCCCACCCTGCTGCCGGCCCCGCTCCCCCCGTGCCCCCATCCCACCCCACTGACGGCCCCGCTCCCCCCGTGCCCCCATCCCACCCCACTGACGGCCCCGCTCCCCCCGTGCCCCCATCCCACCCTACTGACGGCCCCGCTCGCCCCCATGCCCCCATCCCACCCCACTGATGGCCCCGCTCCCCCCCATGCCCCCATCCCACCCCACTGACGGCCCCGCTCCCCCCGTGCCCCCATCCCACCCTACTGACGGCCCCGCTCCCCCCCGTGCCCCCATCCCACCCTACTGACGGCCCCCGCTCGCCCCCATGCCCCCATCCCACCCCACTGATGGCCCCGCTCCCCCCCATGCCCCCATCCCACCCCACTGACGGCCCCGCTCCCCCCGTGCCCCCATCCCACCCTACTGACGGCCCCGCTCCCCCCGTGCCCCATCCCACCCTACTGACGGCCCCGCTCCCCCCGTGCCCCCATCCCACCCTACTGACGGCCCCGCTCCCCCCGGGCCCCCATCCCACCCCACTGACGGCCCCGCTCCCCCCCGTGCCCTCATCCCACCCCACTGACGGCCCCGCTCCCCCCCGTGCCCCCATCCCACCCTACTGACGGCCCCCGCTCCCCCCGTGCCCCCATCCCACCCTACTGACGGCCCCCGCTCCCCCCGTGCCCCCATCCCACCCTACTGACGGCCCCGCTCGCCCCCCCCGTGCCCCCATCCCACCCCACTGACGGCCCCGCTCCCCCCCGTGCCCCCATCCCACCCCACTGACGGCCCCGCTCGCCCCCCCCGTGCCCCCATCCCACCCCACTGACGGCCCCCGCTCCCCCCGTGCCCCCATCCCACCCCACTGACGGCCCCGCTCGCCCCCCCCGTGCCCCCATCCCACCCTACTGACGGCCCCGCTCCCCCCGTGCCCCCATCCCACCCCACTGACGGCCCCGCTCGCCCCCCCCGTGCCCCCATCCCACCCCACTGACGGCCCCGCTCCCCCCCCGTGCCCCCATCCCACCCTACTGACGGCCCCGCTCCCCCCCGTGCCCCCATCCCACCCCACTGACGGCCCCGCTCCCCCCGTGCCCCCATCCCACCCCACTGACGGCCCCGCTCGCCCCCAGGTCTCCTTCACCCTGGAGTTGGAGTTCAGCTGCTCCGTCCTCCTCGACCGAGCCGAGGTGGCCCTCGAGGCCGGCAGGTAGGAGGGTTGGGGGGGGGGCTGCACCCCATGGGGTGGCCAAAGCGGTAGATTTGGGGGCTTTGGGGGGGTCTCAGCGTCCTCCCGACCTCCCCATGGCCACATTGCCCCCGCTCCAGCGACAGCACCGAGGCGACGCCGGAGGACAACGCGGTGCGGCTTTCTGCCCCCATCCGCTACGAGCCCGACCTCTTCCTCTCCAGGTAGGGCTGGGGGGGGAGTAAAGATTGGGGGGGTTTGTGGGGATGGGGATGGAGGCGGCGGCAGAGCAGGATCCGACCCCGCTCCCGTCCCGGCAGCGACGCCAACCTCCACCGCTACGAGGTTCACCCGCGCGGCACCTTCCCCCACGGCCCCGGCCCCGAATTCAAGACCACGGTGAAGGTGAGATTTGGGGGTGCAGGAGGATGGGGAGGTCCTGGAGGAGTGTGGGGGGGTGTGTGTTTGTGTGTGTCGTGGCTCACCCCACTTTCCTCCCCCCTCAGGTGCAAAATTTGGGGTGCTACCCGGTCCGAAACCTCACCCTCCGCATGGCCCTGCCAGCCCTGGGCTACCGCCGCGCCACCTTCCTCTCCGTCACGCGCGTCCTGGCCGATAACGTGAGTCCCTCGCCCAAACTGGGGGTGCTGGGGGGGGGGTTCCCTGCACACAGACCCCCCCCGGCGCTGAGCCCAGCTCCTCTCCCCCCACCCAGGCTACCTGCACGCTGCGGAACCCCCCGGAGGAGCCGCGGCAGCGGGGTACGGCCACGGTGGTCCCCGTGCACCCCGAAGATCTCCTGCGCGTGGACAGGCTGGTGAGCATCACCCTGAGGGACCCCCAGCCGGGGTTTGGGGGAGGTGTGTGTTGAGGGGGGGCCTTCCCTACTGCGTCACCCCCCACATTTCATCCCCCCCCCGCAGGACTGCGGCAACGCCTGGTGCCAGGAGCTGAGCTGCCGGCTGGGGCGGCTGGACCGCGGCACGGAGGTCTCCATCCACGTCCTCCGCACCATCCACAACGACTTCTTCCGTGGGGTGAGGAGGAGGTGGGGGGGGAAGCAATGGGGAAGGGTGACCCCCCCCCACACTCCACCCGGGGGCAGAGCGAAGAGCTCAGGGTGGGAAACACGGTTTGAACCCCCCCACTTTCCCCATCCCCAGGCAAAATTCAGGAGCGTGAGGGTCGTCAGCACCGTCTGGTTGGGGGTGCCGGGCAGCAGCGTGTTGGTGCTGGAGGAAGGGGCACATCGGAGGGAGGTAGGAGCCCCCCACCCAGACCCCCGGCACCCCCCAAACCCGGGGCGCAGGGCTGTGGGGACACCCCCGTCCCTGTTCGCTCCGTGGGGACCCTTCTTTTCTTTTTTCCCCCCTCCTCCGGCAGACGGTGCTCGAAATCATCCAGGCGAAGCGGGTGCCCATCTCCCTCTGGATCCTGGTGGGCAGCATCCTGGGGGGGCTCCTCCTCCTGGCGTTGATCATCTTCTGCCTGTGGAAGGTGAGAACGGGGCTGGGTTCGGCTTTGGGGGGGGGGGGGGGACAACAGCAGGGGACAGGGGACTCTGCCCGCCATCCCCACGCTCCCCTCCATCCTCTCCCTCTCCCCCCAGCTGGGCTTCTTCACCCGCAAGAAGCTCCCCGAGGAAGAGGAGGAGAAGGAGGAGCAGTGAGGGCAGGCGGTGGCCCCTCGAGCCCAGCGCCGTCGGGAAGGGACACGTCCCTTCTCCATCCTTGGGGACAACCAGGGGCTCGGGACTCTGCCACCCCCCTCCTCCCTCCGTCCTTGCTCCATCCTTGCGGAGGGCGATGCCTCCGCGGGGGCTGGATTGGGCTGGCGCGGGGATGCAGCCAGGTGAGGTCGGGGGGGGTCCAGCGAGCGTTGGGGCGAAGGAGCCCCCCCTCGCCCAGGTTTGACCCGAAGGACTCCGGGGGGGTGGTGGGGAAAGGGGGAATGGACCGGGCTGAAAGGAGCGGCTCCACCAATAAAGCTCAGCGCCGCGGAGATGCTCGAGCCCGTGGTAACCCTTCGCCGCACTCTGCCCGCATCCCTGGCGCCGCCACCGGGGTTTGGGGATGCTCCAGGAGTAGAAACGCTTCCACCTCCCCGAAAAACCACCGAGACACCCTGGAGCGACAGCAGTGACAGCCAGAAAATAGAAAGAAATTGGGTGTTAAGGGGTGCGCCCCCACCAGATACCCCAAAACCCCCTCCAAGGTCCCTTCAAGCCCAGCATCACCCCCTGCCCTCGCAGCGTCGTGCCCAGCAGAGCTGTGCCTCCTCGGCGGGGACAGACACAATGTGACTGCTTTAAATTCTGCCCCACGGGGAACAAAAATCCCCAATTTCAGGCACTTCAGGGCTGAGCCGGCACCGTGTGCGAGAGGGAGGAACCCGGAGCAGAAACGTGGCGCTGCCCCAAACATCCCTGGGAGGTGTGTGGTTCCGCGCCCCCCTCCCCAGCATCCCCAAAACTCAGCCGGCGCTTTGGGGGGGGAGCCTGAAACGCTCCATAACGGGGAAAACCAATGCGCTAAACCCAGCAGCGACAAGCCTTAAACCCGGATCTAGCCGCAGTTAAAGCGTTTTCCCTTTTGTGGTCATCAACCAAGGCGGCCCAGAGCCGTTTATCGGCTCTGGACTCCCATCCCGACCCTCAAAATCCCGAGAGGAGCGGCTCTCCCTGCTTTAAAGGCGACGGCGAGCCGAGCAGGGCGAGGTGGTCCCGAGGGTGCAAGAGCGGAGCGCGAGCTGCTTTGCCAGGAGCGAGCCCGGCTGGTCGCTGGTGGCCGCGGACGGGGCAGGAGCCAGCGCGTCCATCTGGGCTTTCCTCCCACCCCAAAACTCCGGCCGAACGCCCGTCCCCATCGCTGCGGGGTCCGACACCTCCGGGAATCAGCAGCGTTTTCAAAGAGAACCTCTCCCCGCACAGGGGGCTCCTTCCCCCCCGAAACGAGGGAGGGACGGGGGCACCGTGTGGGGACTGTCGGGGTCTCGGTCCCCCCCAGGAGCCGAGTCCTGCAGGATCAGACTCACCGCGGCGCAAGAAGGGACAACGCTGATGCCTCAAACCCCCGTCCCACCGCTGCTCCCCCCTCCCCAGCGCTCAGCTCCCACCCTCCCGCCCCCCAGTAAGACTTTTTCTCACCAGAAAAACCCCTTTCCGGCCACCCCAGGAGGTTATTTCCACCCCAGTTGGTCCCTCCAACAGCTCCCCGAGCTCCTCGGTCACCTCTTCCAGCCCCAACAATCTTTCTCCACGTCCGATCTTCTTTATAAAGGCCTTTATTTGACTTAATAGCAAACAAAACACTAGTTTTAAATCGAGTGTACGTGGTACACTGTTTACAGCAAACGAAGCGGCAAAATGTTTCGACGCGACCTACCTCTCCCTCCCGCCCGCTGCCAGGCCGAGCCGGGGGTTTGACACTGCCACGTGGTGGTTTAGTGGGTGCTGTAAGCACAGAGGTTTTTATCCGGACGATAAAAACAAGGAGTCAAACACGGATGAAACGTTACAGAAATGGAGGAAAAAAAAAAAAAAAAAAAACCAAAACGAAAACAACCGAACAAAAAAAAAAATCCAAAGGAAAAAAAAAAAATAATAATCCACAAAAATAAAGAGATTCTCTTAGTGACGGGACTAAGGGAGAATTAAGGTTGTGTGTTAAACACCGAGGAATCGGCCGTTAGAATGGCTACGCACAGTTAGGTTTGGTTTCCTAAAGGATGCCTTTAATGTGGTCCATATGATACAAGCCAGCTACGGATCCTAAACGACTCACTGGGGGCGGGGGGACATTTTGGGACAGACCCGGGGGACACAGGCACGTGGAGAAGGGCCAGGAAAAAAAAAAAAACCCAAAACAAAAAAAAAAAAAACACCAAACAAATGAACAAAACCACCACCCCCCCCCCAAAAAAAAAAAAAAATGTTCCACGACAAGACGGAAAAATCCTGCTTGGTGCGTTCCTGTTCCCAAAACCGGGGCTTGTGGGGGGGGACACGGGGATTCCTGCGCGCCCCTCGCGCGCTCCTCTGCGCCAACACCCCGGGGGAAGAGCTCCGGCCCCTTCCACGCCTCCGTCTTCACCTCTGCCTCTCCCTTGAGAAAACCTACGGCACTATTTCATAGACAGCGGCACGCGGATTTCAAGAAAAGAGAGGGGGGGGGGGGGAGAAAAAAAAAAGAAACAAACCCTCCTGGATTTCATTCCACCCCCTCGGTTCGAGGGGCAGGGAAAGGCGTCGGAGGAGAGAAGCCCAAAAATCTTCTCCTCCTTTTTCCTCCTCCCCTGCTCCTTTACTCCGCGGAGCGCCGCAGCGGGGACCTTTCCCCACCTTTGCCGGGGCGGGGGGGGGACACACACACACGCGCACCACACGCACGCCACGGAGGAGGCAGCAGGAACCCATCGCGGGGTCTCCCCGAAACCTCCCCGCGCCGCCTCACACCCCCACCCCACCACCCCTTCCCTTCCAAGGGGCCACGTTCGAAGTAAAGGTCTCACGAGTATTAAAAAAAAAAAAAAAAATCAAGTCAAATCACTCAAAAAGACGCCGGATTTAGGACTAAAGAGGCGATTCCGACGGAGACGCGATTCGCTGGGTGATGCTAGTTTAAAGTTTCGGGGAAAAAGACAGCACTCATCGCAGTAATACCACAGGGTGGGTTCCCTCCCCTGCCCTATATTTTCCTGCTACTCTTGGGTTTGTGTTTTTTTTTTTTTTGTTTGAATTATAATACAATGTACATCTGTAGTAACGATGCTGCGGCCAGAGCCCCCAGGGAAGCCCTCGAGCGTCAGAAAGTCCATCGATCGTGTAGTTGGCTTTCGCTGCTAAAGCTGTTACTCGCTGAGGCCTCGGGGTTTTGCGTTTGCCGAGTCGAATCTTCCCCTTTTAAGCTCTTCCTGCAGACGGGACACGTGTCGTGCTGCAAGAGAAAACGTGGGAGCTTCAGGGAAACGCCGCTCGCACGGCCGCTTTACCCGCCAGGGTTTAAACCCCATCGGGTTTGGCGCGGAGCCGGGGCGTCTCGCGGAGCCCCCGGCGCCGCGGCCGCAGGTTCTTACCAGCTCTAACCACGGCACGATGCAGTTGCTGTGGAAGAAGTGATTGCACGGTAACTGCCGAACTTGCTCCGCTACTGTGTAGTCCTCTTTGCACACAGGACACTCCAAACCCGTATCTGGAAGAGACGGGCAGAGCGAGGAGGGTGAAGCGGGCAGGGAATACCGACCCCGGAGCCGCTGGCGTACAGCCCCGCTGGGGACAGAGAAAATCCCCTGCGTACGAGTAGCGATGAAAAAACCAAACCAAACCAAACCAGGGGTACCCTAGCCGAGCCCTGCCAAAACATCCTCGCCCAGAGCAAGGGCAGTCTCACAAGGCTGGCGGGGGATGCTTCCGCGGCACATCCTCCCGCTGCGCGCCACCGCCCACCAGAGACGGCGAAAACGCGACCGCTCTTCCTTCGTGCCGAGCCCGTAACGCGAAGGCGGACGTCCCGGCCGCAGGCGGCGGGGAGACCGCGCTCCCAGCCTCTCTCGCCCGCCCGGCCGCCGTCGATCCCACCAGGCGAGACCCAGCATTACACCATGGAAATTCAGACGCTTCTGGGCTCGCCAGCCAAGGAGGAGAAGGGACCCGGGTATATAAAAAGCACCAGATAAAAATATCCGTTGCGGAAACAGCTTTTCTAATCAAACAGTTTGTTTTAATGGAGCATTTCAGTTTCCAGTAATAGAGTAGCTCGGAGGGAAAGGGATCCTTCGGAGACAGCCTTCTTGCAAACACGGGGAGAAAAATCCCCGGGATGAGCTAATTGCAAAACCATAAACACTACGAGAAAGCCACAGGTCTTCGCTGCCAGCTTGCACTGCAAGAACCTGCGCGTTTTACGTGACATTTCCAGAGCGGTTGGGGCAGGAATCCGTTCAGCGCCTCATCTACCAGCCCTGCTGCGAGCCAATTTGGAAGGGAAGAAAGCGACACGCCAAGCCCGGCTCTACCCAGACCGTAAACACCAGCGCAAACAGAAGGCTGCAGAAGAAGGTAAAGCGATCAGGGGGTTGGTAGGCTAAAAAAAAAAAACCCAACACAGTGCTCGGGGACTGCGCAAACACTCTGCAGAAGGAGGAAAGTCTTTGCTGATGGCCTGAACTGGCGGAGACCTGAGAGTCCCCGGAGAACCGAATATCGGAGATAGCAGCGGCAGCAGCGCTCAGGATCTCCTGAGCTGGGAGAGAGGAGTGTTTCCAGCCCGAGTCTGGACAGTAATTGAGGAGGATGGAGCAGCGCTGCCTCCCACCCTCCCGCAGCAGCCGGGGAAGCGCAAGGACACAGCAAAGCGGCTGATCCTCAGCAGAGGGAGTGGGGGAGCCCGGGACGCGCACGTCAAAGCATCGGGAGATGAGCGACGTCGGACACCGGCGAGGATTTCACCTACCGACTTGTTCCTGAGTTACTGTCACCGTCGGGAGAGATGAGATCTTCTCTTTGTCGGCTGGAGGTGGTCCCGTGTTTTCCAGCTGTCCCAGGAGCTGCGGAGGAGAAAACAAGCTGTGCTCAGGAGCAGGGGCAGGGCTTTGCCGGGCAGAGCAGCGGCGTACAGACGCGGAGGACGGAGAGCGCTGCGTCCCGCCACCGGCCAGCCGGGCGCGAGCAGCTCAGCCCAGGCTGTCCCTCGGGGGGTGACCGCGATCTGCTCCTGAAGCGACAGACGTCACCGGCTTCCCCGGCAGACCCCGTCGAAGCCAAAAAAAACATTCCCAACCCCAGGAGCGAGCTGAGGCCATTCCATCCTGGCTTAGATATTCAGTGCACACAGGTGACCGTTCCCTCCTCTGCACGGAGCGCCTCCGGTGCTCAAACCTTACTTTCACGCCTCCCATCCTGGCAATGCCACTTCTAGCATCGCCGCCCTCCACACATCTTCTCTCGCATCAACAGTCGGGGACTTCAGGGCCTGGCTGGGAAGGGAGACACTGCCACGGACACGGGAGAGGGTGCTAAGCTGCTCCGGGAGGATTTTGAAGGGAAAGGGGAGTCGGTGGAGATGTTTTGGGAAGAGGAAGAACCTCGTCCTGCAGTAGCAAGGGAGACGGAGCACATTCTGCCTCTCCCGAGACTTGACCGGGGTGTCAGGAGGAACGGGGCGGCCTCGCGGGGTTATAAAGAGAAGCTTTCGAGGAGTACCGCCACCAGGCCCCGAGGAGCCTGTGCTCCTGCGGGTCCGCATCTCCTGCGTGGAGCCTCTGATGTTTAACACGGGCTGAGCTCGAGCTGCAGCGATGCTGCTGACAGCACCTTTTCCCCCCCCCCCAGTGTTATACTTTCATGACTCATAGGAATTTTATACTGTTGAGACCTAGATTCACCCGGCAATCTGCTCAAACAGGTTCAAGCACGGTCAGGGAGAGCGCAGAGAAGCGTTTGTAGGAGCCTCATCTAACTCTGAAGGCCGCGTTAAGACACCTGGGATAACACAAAACGCCGGGACGGGCAGAGCTGCTGCTCCAGACCCAGCGAGGAGCCCAGCGGAGCCGCGTACCCAGCCCAAATCCGAACTGCGCCACCAACGCCATGGCACTGCGCTTGCCGGGGCTTGCTCCGCTCTGCCGGGCGTGGGGTGGGAGGAAGGTGCTGTCTCCGAGCGGCCATGTGGGCCGCGGGCTCGTTTTGGGAAGCGGTGAGTAAGGCGGGCGAGACGGGCGTGCGACGCAGCCTGGGAAGCCGGGGGCTACTTATGAATGGCAGCAGATGGCTTTGCCAGGCGCTTTCGGGAGGTGTCAGCACGACAACAGCAGCCAAATTAAGCTCTCAGTAAAGCATTCGTCTGCTCTTCCCATCCCAGTGATGCCAACGCCCCGGAAGAGACTGTTTGTGGACGGAGGCTGGACACCCCCGGTCCTCGGAGGAGCCAGACGATGCTTCCAGGGAAGGGGAGCGGACTCAGCTCATCCCTCCGCAAACCACGGGGGGGGAAAACAGCTCACGGCTGCGAATCGCTGAATTTGGCGAGAGAGCCGGGGCTGCCGCTGGGGATTTTAACCTTTGGCCTCCGCTGAGCCCGGCGCAAGGCACCCGCGAGCCTCGCACCACATGTGGGTTGACAAAGAGGTGGCCTAAGATACTGTATTTCCACAGGAATAAGGTCCGAGCCCTGCTCCTACCACCCTCGGAAGAGGCAGGGCGCAAGCAGCCACCAAGCCGGACACCGACGGGCTGTTTTTAGTCCTCATCCGAAACCCCGGGCTTGTCTCCAGCAGCGGCACCGACCACAGCGGAGTACCAAAACTTACGGGCACACAGATCAAAGGCCGGGGCCAACCAGCTTGGGATTTTCTCCACCCAGGGACACACGGACGTGGGTCTTACCTGGGTGACAATAGCATCAAGGCCGCTCTGTCCCCACGCGTAGTCCCCGGGATTCGAGTGCAGCATCCCACTCCTGCAGACGGGAGCAGAGAGTCAAAGAAGCGCCATTTCGCTCACCCTAAAGCAGCCCCGAGGTTTACACGATCCTCCCAGAGAAGCCGCGCTGGGGGAGACGGAGCTCCCGGGCACCAGACCGCGGCTGTTCACTGGTTTGGACAGCCGTGACCAAAGCCACGGTCTAAACCACACTCGCTACTCACCAGGAAAAAGGGTGTTGTGAGCCAGGAATCGCCGAGTTTGCAAAAAACCCTGCAAAGATCTGCTGTATTATTCTAAAGAGGGAGGAATCGAAAGAGAAAAAACAAAAACAACAAAAACAAGTTGAGTAAATACAGGGCAGCAGCAACGGTTTAGCAAGAACGGGCAGCAAAACACGAATATACTGCTCCAATCGATCGCAGCCACGTCGCTGCAAGACTCACGCCCGGGTAAATCCCTGCGCGGAAGGGCGAGCCCCGAGACGGAGGCCCAGCGCGAAGGAAGAAGGGATGCTAACTCATCAGAGTGTGGGAGGGCTGGGAGAGGAAATGACTGAGTTTCCCAAGCACCGACTCGTTTCCCCCGTGGGGAGGGTTGGCACCGTTACAGGCAAAACCCACCTTTCCCACCACGCAGCTTCGATTCGTGCCGAGGGGGGACAAAGGGCAGAGCATCCGATGAGCAAACCTGCTTTTTTTTTTTTTTGGGTCTACCGTAAGCGCCAGGATGCCATTTCATCGGGTTTTCTCCCCAGGATCCCACATTTTTCCACTGAGGAGGGGGGGAAAGGCTTCCAGGGGGGTAATTTAGACGCTTACCCTTCGATAGCAGGAGACCTGTCGGGGCGTGAGCTGCCCCGGGATCTGTACCTCCGCGTCATGGGCAATCGCGGAGGTCGGCTTGGTCCCCAGAGGTCGGCGTGGGCTTGGTGGCCCCTCTCGTTGTCCCTGCTGTCTTGATCCAGCGAGCTGCTACTCAGAAAGGGTCTGAAGTCGGGAAAGAACATCGTGTGGTCCAAATGGTCCCAAAGCTGGGGGCAGAAAAGGGGAGACACAAAACCCCACACAGCTCCGTCACTCATCCCGGTGACTCCGCCGCCCACGGGGAGGCAGGGAAGTCCACCTCGACAGAAGCAATTGAGCAAATTCATATGGTTACCATGGCGCCCAGAAAAAAAAGTCTGGCAAAAAAGCTTAATTATAGCTCAGGCTAATCAGATGTACAACCCCCGGGAAGACCAACACGTCAGCTCTTTCCTGCTACGTCCAGATCCCAACAACGTCTATTTTGTTAAGCCACCCCGGGGCGCTGCAAGGGCTGGTTTCTCTCTCCGAGGGCTGGAATTTGAGGAGCGAGAACGCTGGACACCCAGGTCCCCACATCCATGGGCTCGCTGAGCGCTCCGGGTCCTCCCAGCCACAGGTGGCAAATAGACGTGGCCAAAACAACCAAAGCACAGCTCTGAGAAGGAGGTTTCGTGTCTCTGGTTGTGTCCCCCGGTGCAGCGGACCCGACACGGCAGGACAGAGCAGCGTGAACTGGCCGATAGCAAAAGGTCTTGCGTATCTAACAGCGCTTGGTGGGGTCCATCCACACAGGTAAAGCCATCTCCCGGCCCTACAGCAGATCTGCCCGCCCCTGACGGTGCAAAAAAACCCACCCGCACCTTGACCAAGTCAAACTGCCAGCCCTGAGCCTCTCCACGGGGAGCAGGGACACAAATCCAGAGCTGCTGGGGGGTCACCAATGGATCTCTGCGGCGCTCCTGGCTACGCTCCCCGCTGCGGGCTGCCAGAGAAACCACAGGGCGCACGAAAACACCCAGGAACCCGGAGCAAGGCATCCTCATCCCGAGCCTCAGCCCGGAGCCGAGAGCCGCCTCGGCCACCCTCATCTGCAAAACCCACTTGATATTATTCCTTCCGCAATTCCGATCACGCACAGCTTAACGTACCAGCTGAGGCGGGCACCGAGGATTTATGATGTGGGTTTATGAAAAAAAATAATAATAACAAAACGGTAGGACACAACGCAACAAGGAGCATCACGACAAGAAACCCCCCCCGTGTGCCACGTGGGAGCAAGGTGCTGCTCACGCTCCGCGCTGCAAAAAGTGATCTCCGAAGGAGCGGTGCCCTCGGATTTACTGCGGGAATGAAACGCTACAGAGCGCAACGCGAGGGCTGTTCTCTTTTTATTTGTACTAGACCCTCAGCACGCGCTGCGACATGATCAGAGCGGCTTAATTTCCATTTCACAGCAAATTAGCTCACTTTACACGTCTCTTACATTGCCTGGTTCAGTCTGGTATCGGAAGAAAGGGGGAAGTCAAGTTTATGACCTGTTCTCCGAATTAATACCCTGCAGACGAGAGTTTTGCTTGTTCTCCTGCTGGTTCTGATCAAGATACAGCTCTCCCCGCCTGCAGCCACGCTGCTGAGAGAAGACTTTCATTTATTATTAATCCTAAAAGCAATTTAAATTTACATAGCGCCTTTCGTGCAGAGGCATCCCAAAGC
Organism: Pluvialis apricaria; assembly: GCA_017639485.1. Lineage (NCBI taxonomy): Eukaryota > Metazoa > Chordata > Aves > Charadriiformes > Charadriidae > Pluvialis > Pluvialis apricaria. Next base: position 2,615,745 of record CM030033.1, read on the forward strand.
TCTTTGTAAACCGTCACGTGGGCTATAAGAGGAGATCACTTTATCTCGCTGAAAGAGGGGCATTTCTGGGATACGGCGCTGGGGAGAAGCGATATAAAGGCAACAGTTTTGTCCAGGAGATAAACGGATCCAGCTGAAGAGGAGGGGAGGGGAGGCAAACCAGCCGTACGCGGGGAACATGGAAGCAAACAGGAGGGATCCAGATCCCAAACGCAAAGCTGTGGAGGAATTTCAGCTATTTGGTGACCCCGTTTCTGGCACTGAACCCAGTGGCTCCGCTGCAGCACGCGAAGGAGGGCTCAGCAACAACACAGATCCCCTAAATCCACCCGGGGGTAACCCTGGCCGAGGAGCTGCGACTCAGGAGATTGGGGAGCTCGCCTGGCAGGACCGAGGAACGGTTAAAACTCCTCAATAACCGAGCAAACGAATAACCTGATCTCTGAGCAAGGCCTGCTGGCAGAGGAGACACATAGGAATTTTATTCCCATCTGTTTTACACAGCTCAGCTGAACTCCCCAAGGGAAATAGAGCCCTGAGGAACGGAGCTTGTGATCAGCGTCTAAAGCCGCCCTTCCTTCCCCGGTGTCTGGCAGAGGAGCTGCCGCCGCAGCCACGAGCCCAGGGTGACTCAGGAGAGGCCACAGCACGAGTTCAGGCTGCGTATTCGCAGAGCTCGGACTCAGGCTGCCCGCAACGCGCCCGACTCTTCGAGACTTTAGGTGATGCGGTAAGAAAAGAGGCTTCCAGCCCTCGTCACCCAACAGCCCCCGCTCTGAGAGCCACACAACCGAATTACAAGACACGGATTTTGTTGTAAGTTGGGACTTTTTAGCCAGTTGCGGTTGTGGTAAAGCTCAGAGCAGCAACGAGCAGGGAGGAAAGGGCAGTCAGGCAACACCCTCCCGGGCTGGCTGAGCATCACCGACACACATCCCCGCATCTGCCAGCACGTCTTTCTACCGTCCTTCTTTTCCTGCCCTGCCCAGTGAGCAAACTTCTGGCAGGGTCAACAGTCTCCTCAAAACCCGCCAAGTTCCTGAAAACTCCTCGGAAGATCAGCTGTCCTTTTCACAGGGCAGCAAGCGAAGGTGCCTGCACGTACTGCACCTGGAGGCGAGGCTCAAAACCTCCTCGTGGCTCGTTTCAAAAAACAAAAGTATCACAGGAGCACTCACCTCTGCGAACTGTGTGGACGGGCCGTCGTCTATGCCGCTGCCATCTAGAAAACTGAAGAAAAACAAGCGAGTGAGAGCAGGTCAGCCCTCCAGAAAGCAGTTCCCCTTCTGGGTTTCAACACAGACGGGAGCTCGTGTGAGCAAGACAGTCCCCGTGTGGTCCGGGAGAGGAAGGGGGTGAGCAAAGCGAGCCTGCCTGCGCGAACACAGCCGAGTAATTCCTCGGGACAGAAAAGGACTACTGAAGTGAAAAGGCTTGTTTGTGTGCCAGCACGCTTTGCCCAACCTGACCCTGGAAGAAACCGGGTTTCTAACTATCCGCGCTCCGGCTGAGCCTCCCAAGAGGAGGCGTTTGAGACGGTGCACCCTGCAAACGGGATCGCGTGCCCCAGAGGACCCCTCCACTCTTGCCTTAAGTGACAGGTAGACACTTATATTCAAGAAGAAGATGTAGTGTGACATTAAGTCCTCTCCCCGTCCACAAATTCCTGCTGCGGCAAGTCTCAGACAGCAAAGGTTCACCTAACCACCCGCGCCCTCTCATCTTGCCTGCCCCCAACCCAAATAAAGCAGTTTTCCCAGCAATTACTCAAGACCGAATACAGTAAGCACTGCACAGGCATCATTTCGGATCCCTAACTTGCCGGCGGCGTGTTCTGCTGGGTGACCAACGACCAAATCCAAGAGAGAAAAGGTATTTCCTTCTCTCTTGGCCTCAGCGGTGAGATCAGAGACACGGTCAGGAGACAGAGGCAAAAAGGTACCGTGAGTCACTGAGATTCAAGCTTGATTCCTAAAAAAAATAATGCTTTTCACTCTACTAGACCAAAGAAACAGGCCTGAAAAACCTGTAAGTGTTCACAGCACCTTGTACAACCTTAATTCACAACTCCCCTCTTCTTGGGAGCCTTCCCCAAACCCCTCCACGTGGCTCTAGCACGAGACCAACGGCCACTTGTATTTTCAGTCTCATCCGGTATTAAGTCCAAATTCGCGCTAATGTATTAGCTTTTCTTTTGCGTTCCTTATTTCACGCTTGTTGTCCACAGTTTTTAGAAGCTTCACACCAGGCGTCTTACGAAGCCAGAAGAAATGGAAGCGCGTGGTAAAACAAGCGGTGCGTCGATGGGTACGATACCTGGAATCATCTGTGACTTCTTCGATAAAGCCGGATTCACACCTCGGGCAAGTGTACTCCTGCAAAGACAGAGGAAACTGGGTTTAGCCACCAAGCAGCTTGCGATTTCAGGAAAAAGAGCTCAAAAAGTGACGCGCCAGGAGCGCCACGTGGATTCCTGAGCTCCACCTCCCTGCAAAGGCACCCTGGAAGATCAGAGTTTGGGTTTCGTTACGAGGATTTCAAAGCCCGGTGGTTACAGCGGACATCATTAACCTCAATTGACAATTGCGGAACAGAAGAACGCCCTTATCAAGATCACGCAAGGTTAGTGGCGGACCGAATTAAAATAAATTAACAAAACCAACACCCGAACAGCCTCAAGCCAGTCCAGATAATGACATTTACGAAAAGAGCCATTCCCAAGCCTGCTGCAAAGCACCGGGAGCAGGCCAGTTCTCAGCCGCGGTGACGGAAAGCGAGTCATTTCAATTAAACCGGTGTCGGAAAGCCGACGAGGTGCTGGTAACGCAGCTCTGACGCGGAACTGGATTTGCTGCCGCTCGTACCGCAGGGAAGACGGCTCTCACAGGGAACCTACAGAGATGCTCTGCAATTACCAAAGGCAGAAAATAAGTATTTTTGACTTTTTTTCCGCCAAACCGTTTTCATAAATGGGCACTCCATACGTAAACCAGGCTCAAGGGCTATCGGCCACCGCTGCCCGCTGCTCTGTCCTCCCCCCGAGCACGCCAGCCCTTTACCAAGTGAACGATTTGGGCTGCGGAGCTTCTCCCAAGGCCACAAAATCCCAATCCGAAAGGCTCAAACGTGCACCTTTCCCACCGCCGGCTCCCTGCCAGCCTGCGCTGCCAGACCAGCAGCAAGGTGCTGGTCACCAGTAAAGCAGGATGGAGGTGGATGGGCTCGCTCCGTGGCTCCAAAGCTTTTAAGGATGCCAGAAAGGGAACTGGATAATCCAGAGGCTTCCTTGCTCTGGAATATGCTGCTAAAGCTGTCAAAGCGGGATCTGCTGAAGGGAGAAGATAATAAGAAGCCAGGCTGGGCAGACGGACAGACAGATGTGCACAGCCAGAGCATGGAGAAGAGGCACCTCTGGGTCCACCTTGCAGCAATCCCCTGAACTCAGGACCCCACAGACATCCCCCCATCCATAAGGAGGGGGAAAACCCCCCCCGTGGCTCCTCTGAACTCCGCAGCTTGTGCTCACCTGGTGCTACTGACATCTGCGTAAAGGGCGAGGGAAAGCCATTATCCAGCCCCCCCGCCTCCAGCAAACCAGCCAAGGGACTAAAATTCACATCCCCCTGCGGTTCTTCGCCCTCCGTGGCATTACCAAGCAGGGACACCCCTGCCCAGGGGCAAACACGGACACAGCCAGGGCAGAGAAAGGGAAGAAGGGCTCCATCCTCGCGACAGCGGCCCAGCGACGCTCAGTTTGCCACCTATTTATCCACCACGAGAAACAAAAGGAGTTCTCCCCCAAAGAGAGAGCGTCTTCGCCATCCTTCACCTGAGAGAAGGGCAGATCCAGCTGCATGACCACGCAGCGCTCCTGGGTTCGGCACCGGCGAAGGGAAAAGCCACTCGCAGGGAACCGCAGAGGCAGCTGCAGCGTTTAGGAGCAGTAGGGAAGATTTCTTTAGAGAAGAAAAGTTTTCTCCCTTTTCACTCTGTCCCAGAGCTGTGGATTTGCTTCAGTTTAGGGCAAAACATTGCCGAAACCAAAACGCACCACCCGATCCTCCCTCCCCGGCCCGGCCCGCTGCAGGGCAGCAGGAGACAGAGGGCTCCCAAAAACCCACGCTCTGGGCAGTCCTTTTCCAACCCGTGATTTGGGGGGGGGGGGGGTCTCGGTCCAAAAATAAAGCCTCCCGATAAGAGCCTTGCTTTCTTTACTCACGCTTCCCCAGACCACAGATAAAAACCTCGCCAAGCGGCCTGCGAACCACAGCCTCGAGCCCTCGGTGTCGAGTCCTGCTACCTAGACCTGGAGCCCGACAAGGAAGAGGAGAGATAAGACGACACCCAAGCCAGCGGCGCACCAGTTGCTCCACACAGCCCCAGCTCCTCCTTTGAACTCCCAACGCCCTGCCGAGCTCAAGGAGCGATCGAATTCCCGGCGCAGCGTTACCAGAGCCGGGGCGCAGGTGAGACATCTCCCGGATCTGTAACACAACGCCTTTACGGAGGCAGCTCCAAATTCACCCACATATTATTTTTTCCCTCCCCGCTTTCGCGAAACGCAAGCTTCGCCTCCCCGTCCCCTCTCGCCGCACAGCTCCGGATCGTTTTCCCACCGAATCCATATTTCCCTGGGAACGGCACCTCAGCCCTCCAGACACCTCAATTAATCTCATTTTGCTTTTCGCCCCGAAGCAAAGCGTTAGCCGGCGATATTTAGCGGGTGCTGCGCTTACGCAGGGGCACCTCGCTCGCCAGCTGGAGCGGCTTCAGGAACGGAGAAGAACGCGGCGGGGGGCTTGCCCACAGCAGCTTCGCTCCCCCCAAAAAAAACCCCTTCGTGACGCCCCAGCCCGCGACGGGAGAGGTCGAGCACAGGTTTTCACAAAGGCCCATTTAGGCAGCCGAACACGCGGTGTATTTTCAAAAGAGCTCCAGCCTTGAGTATAATGGGAACTGATGGGTGATGAGCTCTTAAAAAGAGGGGGGGAAAAAAAAAAAAGAAGAAAACCCAATCTGTCTGGGGCTTTCGGCTTTGCATCCGTGAATTGCAAGGCTAACGAGAATAGATGTGCGGGTTTGAAAAAGGGACGTGCGTTGCTCGGTTCTGCGTGGGAGCAAATTGCGGGGCTAAATGCCATCACGGAGAGCGAGTCCGGCGGCGCGGCCGGGAAGGCGCAGCACGGACCCACCTCCGAACAAAAATTACAACACAGGGGAAAGGAAAAAAAGAGCTCTTTTTTGGGGGAAAGGCTCTGCGAAACGCCTCTCTCTTCAGAGAGGCCGGGTCTCGAGTGCAAACTAGAAGCGAGGAGCAGCGAATGCCTGGCGTTTCTTAATAGTAATGAATATGCGTTGGATCAAAAGCTAGGCACTAAAATACTGGGGTGAAAAAGCTCGTTTCGTACCATACCACCTCATTTCATACCATTACCGCCTCATTTCACACCATACCACCGCGCTTCAGAGTGATACCGAACCAGGAGGACGTTCCGCGCTGCCTAAAAATCCTTCGCTTAATTCATTTCCAGCATTTTCCCTGTCAAAACGACCACGTTAGAAAGATTTTTTTTTCCTCTTTTTTTTTTTTTTTGTCTAAACTTAGCAGCAGGCCGCGCCATCGGGGACACTGCAGGTCTGATGCGTTTCTGGAAGCTTTTGAATGTTTCTTTTTATGTTATAATCTGTATGGAAATTACCAGCATCTTGCCCAGAAGCTCGAACGTATAGTCAGAGCATGAAGAGAGATAAAAATGGCATTTGGGATAAATAGCAACGGGGGGGGGAGGGAGAAGGGAAACCAGAACAGACGACGAGAGGTGGGTGGGACACTGCAGAGCCACCGCATGCATGGAGCCCTTCGTTTTACCTCCCCGCTTTCTCTGCGAGAGGTTTAGGGATGCATCGGGCAGCCCCGTCTCTGCCGGAGCCTCCTGCCTGCACAGGAGCTCGATGGGTGCCCCACGTCCTGAAAACTGCCACCGCGAGCGTTTCGGTGAGCACAGGGACTCCCCAAGCAGGATCCAGCCACAGCGCAAAGAAAAATACTTTCTGGGGAGAAATGACAGCATCCCATGGCTCCCACTCCCCTTCAGCCCGGTGGTCTGTGTTTCGCAGGAGGAAAATAAAAGAAAATCCCGGCAGGAGCCCTCGCTGCCTGCGGCTCTGCCTGCCGGGAGCCCGCTGCGCCCTGCTCACACGAGACGCACGCTCGTTAGCTAGAGGGAAGGAGCCAGCTGATTTCCTAAAGCAGCCAGAACCGGGTGGCACACACACACACGTCTAGCCTAAGCGCGTCTGTCAGGAGCGACGTTGCTAGACTCGATCCTTCCTCGGGGCAGAAGCGATGGACTCGGTGGTGTTTCAGCCTCCGGTTTGTGTGTCCGTACAGCCAGGTGGTGCCCAAGCCCCCCCCTTCACCCCCAAAACAGAGGGCAAGATGCAAATGCAGTTCCAATCAAGAACCAAGCGAAGCTGCGTGGCAGCAAACTCATCGAAGCTTTGAGGTACGCACAGAAAACTGAATTTAAAGGTTACAAATCACGAGGAAAAGCGACGCGCAGGTTGCTTTGGTCCATCCACAGTGCGGTTTGGGTTCTTGGGCTGAGCAGGCGAAGCAAGGCCCGTGGCCAGGCTCCGGCAGAGGCACCGTTCACGCCTGCGCCCTCTTCATCGTCCCACCGGGACGCACGGCAAGGCAGGAACCACCAACTCTCCCCATCGGCGCCGCACACCGCTCAGGGGACGCTACGGTGCCCCGACGCCAAGCATGCTGGTGCCACACCAACGAGGCCAGCGTTGCACGGCACGTCCCTCCCGCAGCCCAGCCTGTCCTGCCGGCTCAGCCCTCCGTCACGGCGCTTTCGGCACCATCAGCATCTTTTTGGCTGAGGCACCAAACCTGAGCTGCTCCCAGCAGCCGCGGCCGAGGGCCCGCAGGGAACCGTGTTCGTTTATCACCCTCACCCGCAAGGTAGGACTCAAACCGTCCCCTTCTCGTGGTTCTCCTGGCTATCCCAGGCACCGGCAACTTGGAGAGGAGACATCAAAGCAAGCTCCCTCATCAGCGAGGCACAGACTGTGACGCAGGAGAGAGAATAAGGCAAGCTGAGAAGTTTTTCCCGACTCTTGCTCCATCCAGCAGCTGTGCACGCTTCTACTTTGGTCGCTTGTCCTCCCCTCGATGGCCACGAGCTCATCCCACAGCTCTAACCCCGGACGGAACTTAACTACCTTCCCCTCTCTCCACCAGGCAGCTACGGGCAGGAGAACTGAGCTCCACCACCCCGGGCTTGGGTTGACTCATTTGTCTTTCCCAAATTAAATATCCCTCCTGTAATCCCCACAGCCGCAACGATATTTACTCTTCATCTTTAAGTACAGGGCGACATCCTCTGCGCTATCCAAACCGCCTTCACCCAAGGGGCAGCTGCTCCCTGCATTAAACGAAGGATATGGTATATATTTGACGTACGTATTCGACAAAAGAGAGAAACCCAGAGAACTCACCCTAATTCAGCACTTCAGAGCCACCCAATCAAACTGCAGCTCACAGAAAGGTTGAGCTTCGCACGTCTTAACCCCCGGTTAGGAACTGAGCTTTTAAACTATTTTGGCAAGCGAAGACGAAGCAGTTGTCACGCCAGACAGCAGGTGACATCAAACGCTCTGGGACAACACCCCCGCCCTTACCTGCTCGCTCCCATACAAAGCCACGCGCCACCTCCTCTGCCCCAGGACCTGACCTCAGAGCTTGCTGCTCCTTCTTCCCCCCGGAGCAGGGACAGAGCCTTCGGAGAGACGCAGACGCACCTTCGCTATAAATATTAATCGCGTTGCCGCCGGTGTTACAGACGGGGACTATCGTCTCCCAACCTTGACTCCGTTTCAGCATCGCCACGTGGTTCGTCAGCCGATTCGAGCGTTTCTTTGAGCTGCGCCGCGCCGAGCGCAAGGGAAACACCATCACCGAAATGCCGGAGAGCCGGGCGGCAGCTTTTAACCGTGCACGGCAGCAGGTGGAAGGTCTGTCATCCTCGGCGTTCATCCAGAGCTCTTCAAGGGTAAGGCAACGTGAAGCGAGAACAGCTCCTCTCCCGGCTCACTCTCAGCTGAGACCGCCCGGCTTCACACCAGCAAAGGGGACAGGATATTTCGGCAGGGACAGGAGCCCAGCACGGACAAAACCAGCCGGCTGCAGCAGGGACAAGCAGGGGGAATCGCTCCAGCCTCCTCCCCTCGCCTCTGGGGAGGGCAGCACCGAAACAAGCACATGACAGCAGTTGGCACTGCAGGAGCTGAAATCCCTGCTCGGCTTTGCCTCTCACCCAGCCACGCGTTCTCTCTTTCCTGGGTTTTTCCTCCCCGCTTTAAAAGAAAAAACGGATCCGCAGGGCTGCAGCCCCGACAGGACAAGCGCCGCACGCAGCATATCGAAATAGCCGGCAGGGGATACCGTCAAACATCAACCGGCTTCTCGGCATCAGACCAGGGCTGCAATCCAGCTGCTCGGGCAGCAAGCAACCCACCGCAAGCCCGTCAAAGACCCAACGCAGTCCATCCAAACCCAACGCAAGCCCACCCAAACCCAACGCAAGCCCGTCAAAGACCCAATGCAAGCCCGTCAAAGACCCAACGCAAGCCCATCCAAACCCAACGCAAGCCCGTCAAAGACCCAACGCAGCCCATCCAAACCCAACACAAGCCCGTCAAAGACCCAACAGAACCCATCCCAACCCAACCCATCGCAACACATCCCAATGCGACCCATCCCAACCCAACCCATCCCAACCAAACCCAACCCAACCTCCCATTAGCACTACAGGCTCCTGTCAACCCAGGGGCAAGCCCCCGAACCGCCCCGAAAGCGCCAGAGGTGCCCTGTTGAGGTGCTCTTCATGCTCGGGCACCCACATTTCAGGGTGTGCAGGCAGGGAGCGAAGTGTACGCCACCTCGGCCCGCTCTCCGGGAGGTGGCAGGTCACTGCTGAAGCGAGAAGACGCAGCAGCTCCACCGAGGATGACTGCTGCATCTAAAACTGATCTGCCGGGAGCCCTCGCCAGATCCTGGCAATGAACACCACGGCGGCTGCGTGCCCGCTCTGGAATGAGGCAGTGGCCCCGCACCTCTAAATCTTGCCTGACGAGCTCTTGCTCAGAGGGGGTGGGTACGAAGAAAAACCTCCCGGACAGAGGAACGCTCTGCAGCCGGGGTTTTAGTTTAGGTTGCCATTATCCTGGTGAAAGCAGTTAAAAAAATAAAACCCGCGTGCTCAGCATTTGTTTTGTTTTTGCAAAGACATGGAGAGAAGTTACTTGTCTGGGGTGAGAGAAAAAGAGGTCGGGGAGAGAAGTTACTTGTCTGGGGTGAGAGAAAAAGCGGTCAGGGGCGCGGGAGCATGTCCTGGTCCCAGCAACCGGGTCCCGCTTCTCCTAATTTACCACTTTTGGTTTTGTAGATCCTCCCCCACGGAGCCAGTAATTGCTCTGCTGGAGGTAAACTGAGGCACAGAGTTACTGGCCCAAAAGCAATCCGTGCTGGGTCCGACTGGGGTGCATGCAGCCAGCGCTCCTCCTGCAAGGCAGGATGATGGCCACGCAGCCAGGAGGGGACGAGGGGACCCTCCGAGGGCAGACCAAATGCAAGCAGCAAAAGCAGCTCCCAAGGTCACCCCGTTGCAAGCGTGGGCAGAGCAGCCCCGTGGCCACGTCCTCCCCACAGCCGGGGGGGTCAGGCGACACCCCTACGCCAACTGTCCCCAAGCCACGGGGACAGCACCGGCCCAGCGCAGCAGCCACGCTCCTCAAAGCACGTCTGGGCGCCGAGCGAAGATTGCAAAAGCCTCTCCCAGTCGAGCCAAGCGGCTGGGGAAGGGCGTACGGAAGTTCTCGCTAGGTTTTCCTTCAAAGGGATGATGTGAAGGAACAGGTTTGGGGATGACTGACGGTCCCCAGCAGGTCACCGGGAACCTGTCCGTCCCCACCCCGGGGCCAGGCCAGAAGAAGACCGGAGATCTCAAAAGAGCAAAACGATTCATTACCTTGGCAGGCACAAGCTCCAAAAAGATGGTTTAATACCCAGACTGTAACAACCTGCATTTCTAGACCCACCAAAAGCTCTATGATGCTTATCCCTACCGAAATCCCACCATCTCCGGAGGGGAACGAGAGCGGAGCCCAGCAGGAGAGGCAAAACAACAGCCTCCACCGAGGCCTCAACCCTGAGCTGGGTTTCTGGGTGCTCTTGAAATAGAAACTGGAGCAAGACACGCCGGGAGAGCTGGGCAAGCCATCCCGCAGGCAGAGGATGCGGCGACCTCTTTAATGCCCACGCAAAGCAGAAGGGACTTTGGTCCGCCTGGGCTCCCGATATAGAAGCGAAGAAAACCGTTCACAGCGTGCCGGATCCGAGGAAAGGAAAAACCAGCAGAGGTTTGATGTAAAGGGATTTCATGGAGCAGGCCTGGAGTTTTACTCCCAGGACTACCAAGAAAGATTATTGAGGCACCAGGAAAGCCTGAGTCTTGGGGACGGGTGGGGTTTGAGCAGGTTTTGGACAGTAATTTTTTTAACAAAGCGGATTTCGTACACTGGAGGGTAAAGTGCTGAAGTCAGCAATGGACGGAAATGGTGTAAAAAGAGAGCGGAGCAAAATTTGGGAGACAGGAGGGAAGAGAAGCACCCAAAGGTGAAGCTACCAGCTCCAGAGCAGAGGAGTTGGGATGGATTGGGATACAGATATCTGACTTCTATCCCATCGGATGAGGATAAGCCCTGGGGGGCTGCTCCTGCCTGCAGAAGCCCCCGCTGGAGGCTGTGCCGGGGCCCTCACCCGCACCAGCTGCAACCGTTTTCGGAGCCTGCGTGCCCCTCTCTTGCTGCCGAGGGACCGCATCGCTGCATTTGCTTGGATTTTACAGAAATCGGGGAAGAGGGCTCAGCGCCCGAGGGGTCTGCGTGCAGCCTCGCTGTATTGGCCACAGGGAAGGACAGGGAGGGCTCCAACACCCTCGGACTGTAAAGGAGCAGAGAAAACCCACAACTCGCAGCTCAGAAATGAACTTTTTGGGTTAATGCAGCTGATGACTCCCTGCCTGCGGACCCTGGAGCGTCTGCAGGTGACAGGAGATACGGTCCCCGACCGACAGCAGAGCAAGGACAGCTCGTGAATCGGACTTGGATGTAGATGCAGCCCGTGGATAACCGCGGCTAAGACGTCTCCCCACCGTCCCACGCTGCTCAGCCGGGGAAGGACACAGGCAGCCGGACGAAGGTGGCCACCCAGTTCACCTCCTCCTTCTGCTGCCCCACACGCCAGCCCTGCCTGCATCCCCCAGTTCCCCCAGTCCTGCCCCTACCCCTTCCCAGCCCGGGCACTGGGATTATACCCACCGCCATGGGGAACAAGAGCATCAGCCCAGTCCCGCCCCCCCCAAAATGTCCCCCAGCTTCACTGCTCACAAACCAAACCTTCCATCCTCGAAACCCCAAATACAGGGAGGGGGAATATTAAAGTCACGCCAGCCCAGACCCACTTGGAGCTGCTTCGCTGAGGGGCCGTGGGGATTTGTCAGCTCCCTGCTCCCCACTTTGGGGCTGGGGATGTTGGGCCCCCCAGATATGCGGGACTCAGTCCCACCAGGTTGGGGGTCCCCTCTCCCCCTCACCTGGAGGGACAGCAGTGATGAAGAACCCCTCACGGGCTCGGTTAGGAGGTGAGAACTCGGGGTCACCCCTGGGAGGGGGCCACATACAGCCCCCACCAGCTGCTCTCTGCAGTCTTCTGCAGGGACAACGGTGGTTCCCAAAAGGGCCGGAGGACTCATCCTCTCCTACAGCCCTATGGATGTCGGGGTGTGGGTCAACCTGTCCTCAGCATTTTGGGGGGGGTTACCGCTCTCCCCAGTCAGCAGGGTTGGGGGAGCACCTTGCCCCCACACAGTTCAGCAGGATTTGAGAGCTCACCCTTTTCTACAGGGCCCCAGGGGGCAGGGGGTCACCCCTAAACACTGGATTTTTGGAGAACCACCCCTTCCCCGGGGGATTTTGGGGTCACCCTTTCCCTGCAAGGTTCAGGAAAGTTTGGGGATATCACATCAGCCTCTGAGGCTTTGCAGGGCGGCCCTGTTCCAGGGGACACCCCTTCCCCACAGGACGGGGGGGGGGGGCATCCCTTCCCTACGGGGGTCAACAAGGTGACTGGGGGGGGCGGGGGTCACCCCTGCCTGCAGGGCCTTGGGGGGCTGCCCTTCCTCACAGGGGGCAGGGAAGGGATTGGGAGGTCACCCCTGCCTGCAGGGCCTTGGGGGGCTGCCCTTCCTCACAGGGGGCAGGGAGGGGTTTGGGGGGGGGGTCACCCCTGCCTGCAGGGATAACCCCCCCCCTCCAGGCTGAACCCCAAACAGCCCCCCCCAACCCCAAAAAGGGGAGATCCAGGGCGGGGGGGGGGAACGGGGACGAGCCCCTCACCCCCGGGGCCGGCCGAGCCCGGCCCGCCCCCGCCGAGGGGGGGGGGGGGGCACCGGCGCTGAAGAGGCCTCGGCCTCTCCCCTCACCCCCTCCGCTGCAGCCCCGACCCCCGGCGCTTACCGGCAGCTTGGGGCTGACCTCTCCCTTGCAGCTGTGGCAGAAGAAGCGGTGCTGGGACACGGCGGCCGCCGCCGCCGCCGAGGCCTCCGCCATCTTCTCTCTCCCCCGCCTCCGCCGGCTCCCTGCCGTCAGTCCTCCGCCGAGGCAGCGAGGCCGCGACCCGCCGGGTAGAGCGTCTGGCGGAACGACCGGCTAGCCCCAAGCTTCCGGTCCGCTCGTCTGCTCCCGGCCGAGCAGCGAGCCCGCGTGGGTAGAGCGTCACTTCGGCCCGACGAGACGGCGTGGGCAAGAGCGTCGCCTGGCCCGGTCCTCCAGAGCAGCCAACGAGGCGCGGCGGCGCCGAGCACGACTGGAAGTAGCGGGCGGAGAACCGGAAGTGGTGGTTGCCATGGTGGCCGCATGGGCCTAGGCCGGGCCTGGGTGAGTGAGAGCCTGGCGGGTTCCCGCCGACCGTCCCCCGGGAGGGAACACAGGGACCCCGACCCCTCTGACAGGACTCCAGCCTTCGGGAAGGGCGGGGGGGGGGGGGGGGGGGGGGCATCCTACCTGGGAGGAGGACACAAGGGACCCCGACCCCTCTGACATGGCTGCCCCTCGGGTGGGGGGGACCCATGGACGCAGGCCCCCCTTGACAGGGCTGTCATCATCCCCTGGGAGGGGACACAAGGACACTTCTGACAAGGCTGCCATCCCCTGGGAGGGGACGTGGGGACTCCAACCCCTCTGACAGGACCCCAGCCCTCTGGAGGGGGAGGCATCGCACCTGGGAGGGGGACACAAGGGACCCCGACCCCTCTGATATGGCTGTCCCTTGGGGTGGGGTGGGACCCATGGTCACAGGGACCCCAGTGAAAGGCTGCCATCCCCCAGGAGGTGACAGAGGGACCAGCCGTGTGCCACAGTGCCCATCCCCTCTCCATCTCACCCCCGCTGCAGCACCAGGGACTGGTTTCACTCAAGACTCCCACCAGACATCCATTTTGGAAGGGAGCACAGATGGGGCTCCCCGGGTGGCAGCAGCACGGCCCGCGCCCTCCCGGCCCCCCACAACAGCCGTAATAACACCAGGGCTCTTCCCCAGTGCCAGCAGGTGTTATAGTCTGCCGTCGAGATGACTCAGGCGGAAATAAAGCTGTGTTCCCTCCTGCTACAAGAACATTTTGGGGAGATCGTGGAGAAGATAGGGACTTATCTTATCAGGACGGGCACCCAGCCACTGCGGATGATTGTCAATGACACGGGGCTCTTGCTGGATCAGGTATGTCTCAAACCCACCCGCATCAGCTTTAGCCTCAGTGAGATAACGCAGCCTGAACTGCTCTGATATCAGCCCGGGCTGTCAGTCACCACTGCTGCTGCTCCTGAAGGAGACACGGGTAGGAAAACCTTGGGAAGGACAAATGAGCGCTTTGCTGCTTGTAAAATAAATCAGGTGGGTTTTCTTAAGCAGGAGAGACAGTTCGTTATCTCACTTAAGAAGTAGTCTGGGAAGGAGGAAAGTAACTCTGACTTCTCCATAGGGAGCAAAGGCAGGGGACAAGATGGTGGCACAAACACTGGCAGCTTAGCACCGGGGAGGGTCACGGTGGGGGAAAAGATGGTGGCTGCGCAGGGAGGAGATGCTCCGTGGCTGCCGTGAAGGGCGGTGAGCACAGCGTGGGCTTCTCCGTCACATAACCGAGCCCCGCTCTGCCTCGGGCAGGTTAAGAAAGCCCTCTGCGTCCTCATCCAACACAACCTGGTGACGTACCAGCTGCAGAAGCGAGGTTTCGTGGAGTACGAGGCCCAGTGCAAGCGGGTCCTGAGGATCCTCCGCTACCCGCGTTACATCTACACCGCCAAGACCCTCTACAATGACACAGGCGAGCTCATCGTGGAGGAGCTGCTCCTCAACGGCAAGATGACGATGAGCGCGGTGGTGAGGAAGGTGGCGGACAGGCTGACTGAAACGATGGAAGGTGGGAATCTCCTCTCCTTAAAAATAGGGATCTGGGAGTGGAAGGAGGAGCAGTGTTTGCCAGAGGCCGGTTTTGCTCGGTGAATGTGGTACCAGAGGCTCCTTGGGCAGTGGAAAAGCTCCTTTTACAGTGGAAAGCTGGCCATGAACTTGGAGAAGGAGCCACCCAAAGTGGCCTCGCTGCCAGAGGGGTTATAAATTCTGCCCCCTGCCTCAAAACAGCCTCCGAGCAGCCTTGGTCATAGCGGTTCTCTGGGGACCACAGCGTCACCTCATGCTCTGGAGCTGCCGGAAGAACGCGGGGCTGGCAGAGCTTGACACCGCCGTCTCTCTCCTCTTCCTCTAGACGGGAAGACCATGGATTACGCTGATGTCTCCAACACGTTTGTGCGCCTGGCAGACACGCACTTTGTGCAGAGGTGCCCGCTGGTCCCCGAAACCCCCGAGACCCCCGATGCGCCGCCTCCCCCTGCGCCCACATTGGTGATCAACGAGAAGGACATGTACGTTGTGCCCAGGCTGAACCTCGTAGGTGAGAAGCCCCTCGGGGTAACCCTGAGTGCTACTGGATGGTTAGTGGGGTGTCTGGGGAGCGCTCGGCCACGCGCTGTTCACCTGAGACCGTGACAGTAGTTTTTAAAAGCAAACGCCGTCATCTTTGTTTGACAGGGAAAGGGAAGCGGAGACGATCGTGCGACGAGGAAGAGAACGGTGAACACAAGGCTAAAAAGCAGAAGCGAGATGGAGAAAGCTCGGAGGTACTGAAGCAACGTCGCCCTCGGCTCTGCGGGCAGAGGCAGCTGCCTGTTGGGCAGGACACTGTCTGCCGCACGTAACCTTTGCTGGGGACGCGCCTCTGTCCCTGGCTGAGCTCCTTCCTCCTCCTCTGAGCTTATGGGCTCGAGGGATCCAGCGTCTTCCCAGACGCGCTCTTCTGGGGAAACCAAACGCGCGGTTTGGTGGATCCTCTCCCACAGTTTTGTGACTCCCTCGGTTTGGTGGCTCCTCTCTCTCTCTCGCTGTTCCCCCACAGCCTCCACCCGACGATGGCATTTACTGGCAAGTCAACATCGACCGGTTCCACCAGCATTTTCGAGACCAGGGGATCGTCAGCGCCGTGGCCAACCGCATGGATCAGGTTCGTGGAAGTGCTCAGAACCCTCCTGCAGTCGTTCTCCACGTCAGGGGCAGGAGCTTCATGGTCGTGGTGGGGAGGTTTCAATCCCCGCTCCGGGGCGGGAGGGGCGGCCCACGTTTGGTTGCTGCTGCGGGAAGAGCCCAGGACAGAGGTTCTCCTGCGCTAACGACCGTTTCCTCCCTCCCCAAAACCAGACCAGCAGCGAAATAGTGCGGACGATGCTGCGGATGAGCGAAGTCACCACGTCCTCCAGCGCGCCGTACACCCAGCCGCTCTCTTCCAACGAGGTGGGTTCCTGCCCCCGGGAAGTCAGGGTGTAGCCGAAGCCTTTCTCCGCTGGCGTGGCTGCGGCACCGCGTTTGGATCGGGCAGAAAAAGTCTGTAAAGCACCTGCAGATTCAGAAAAGCTGCTTATTCCATTTTACCCCCCCGTTATATCCTGCCTGGTTTCCCTCCTGTAGATATTCAGATCTCTTCCCGCCGGGTACAACATTGTGAAGCAAGTTTTGGACCAGTACCTCACCCTGTTAGCAGACGACCCGGTAAGAAATGCGGAACTCGGTTGGGTAAAGACGTTAAATGCTGCTCACGGCAGTCCTCGCCGAGCACCTCCACCACTCGCTGCCTCCCTTTAGCCACGCGCTGGGGAGAATTCGGACCAAGGGAAAACCAGTTTGCTGCTGGTATTCAAAAGATGCTGAAAGCGTTAAAAAAAATACGGCTGACGTTCTTAGGTTTTAAGATGAGAGATGGACATTTATTTTTTTTTCATAAAATCTATGTATTACTTCTTACAATCAAGATTTTATTACTTTAGGATGTACTGAACTTCTTTCTTTTTCCTGTAGCTGGAGTTTGTGGGTAAATCCGGGGACAGCGGCGGGGGCATGTACACTGTCAGTATCCTTTGTTGGGTAAACCACCTGAGCCGGCGTTTCCCAGTGCGTAAAACGATTCCCGAGTGCCGGTGTTATCCCTTGACCTTGATCTTGTACAGATCTTCACAAGGCCCTGGCCTCGCTGGCGACGGCAACCCTGGAGTCCATCGTGGAGGAGAGGTAAAGCGACGATTTGAAGCTTTCCGGACTCTTCCTCGCTTCCATCCGCTGATTTATTTTCCTCTCCGGCTCAGGTTCGGTTCCCGCTGCGCCAGGATATTCCGTTTGCTCCTGCGAAAGAAGCATTTGGAGCAGAAGCAAGTGGAGGATTTTGCCATGATCCCGGCCAAGGAAGCCAAGGACATGCTCTACAAAATGCTGTCGGAGAATTTCGTCTCCTTGCAGGTGAGGGGCGTTTCCGAACGTCGCTCCCCTCAGCGAGGGACGCTGCGCCCCGCACGGGACACCGGCAAAACGCCGGCTCCGTCCCCGGCCCCGTGTAGCTCAGGTGGGGCCGTGCCGCACGGTGAGGTCCTTCTCCTTCTCTCGCCCACCGGTAGGAGATTCCCAAAACTCCCGACCACGCGCCGTCCCGCACCTTCTACCTCTACACGGTGAACGTCCTATCCTCTGCCCGGATGCTGCTGCACAGGTGCTACAAGGTACAGCCCAGTCACCGCCGGGGACGCTCCTGGAGACCCACCAGTGGCTCTGCTCGGTCCGTCTGTCCCCAACAGCCGCTGGCACCAGCCTGATCCCTGTTGGGTCCCCACGTGGCCTCCGTCCACACCAATATTGCCAAGCCGGGGGGGAAATCCAGGAGCCCAAGGGTGCTCCTGCTCCAGGCCCAGTGTTTCTCCACCACTACCACCACCACCACCACGTGTGGTTCTCCTACACCACCACACATAGTTTGCCTCCGTGCATAGTTCTTCTCCACCACAATCACCACCACGTGTGGTTCTCCTCCACCACAATCACCACCACGCGTGGTTCTCCTCAACCACAACCACACGTGGTTCACCACCACCATACGTGGTTGCCTTTCACCACTATCACGCATGGTTCTTCTCCTCCACCACCACCATCACACGTAGATCTTCACAACCACCATCATACGTGGTTCTTTTCCACCACAACCACCATCATACATGGTTCTCCTCCATCACAACCACCATCACATGTGGTTCTCCTCCATCACAACCACCATCACATGTGGTTCTCCTCCATCATAACCACCACCACACATGGTTCTCCTCCATCACAACCACCACCATGCGTGGTTCTCCTCCATCACAACCACCATCACACATGGTTCTCTTCCATCACAGCCACCACCACGCGTGGTTCTCCACCACCACCCATGAGTGAGGACAGCTGTTAGGCCACCCCCACATGTCCCCTCGCAGCCCCAGGAGCGACGTGGCTCAGTGTAACACCCACCTCCTCCATCTTGGGGACTCCTGGGTGGTGCCACTGCGGGGGTGGCAGTAGCCATGTCCCCGTTTCGGCCCCCGGATCGTGGGTGTCTCCCCCCCGACTCACTCCACCCCGTTGCGCTTCCCTCTCCCCAGAGCGTGGCCAACCTGATGGAACGGCGCCAGTACGAGACCAAGGAGAACAAGTGAGCGCTGGGCTCAGCCCTCAGGAGGGCCGGGGGGTGGATCCGGGGGGACAGGGGGGTGACCCGAAGCCACCGTTTCCTTGTCCCTTGCTTCCCCCCGCCCCATCCCAGGAGGCTGCTGGAGAAGTCGCAGCGGGTGGAAGCCATCCTGGCGTCCATGCAGGCCACCGGCGCCGAGGAGGCGCAGCTGCAGGAGATCGAGGAGATGATCACGGCCCCGGAGCGCCAGCAGCTGGAGAACCTCAAACGCAACGTCAACAAGTGAGCGCTGGTGGAATGGGGGGGGAGACACAGAGGGGGGGCACACGGGGATGGGGACCGTGCCGGCCACCTTCCCGCCCGCTCCCACCGCTCCCTCTGTGCCCCAGGCTCGACGCCAGCGAGAACCAGGTGGATGAGACCATCTTTGTGCTGGAGTCCTTCATCGAGAGCACCGTGAAGAAGCCCTGAGGGGGCTCGGGGAGGGGGGGGGGGACAGGGACGCGCTGTGCTCATGCCATTGAGGACAATAAAGCCACAGCTCTGGCGCTGCCGGCTGTCCCGTGGGGCCGGGCCCGGCGGGGACGGTCGCCCCCGGGGCGGGTGGTGGCACCGCTGTCGCCGTGTGTGTGTCCCCCCTCCCCGCCACGGGGCTGGCGCTGCCCCAGCGGCCGCCGGCAGGGGGCGCGCTTGCCGCCAGGCCCCGCCCCTCTTCCGGGGTAGGCCACGCCCCTCTTCCGGGGTAGGCCACGCCCCCTCCCCGGGTAGGCCCCGCCCCTCTTCCGGGGTAGGCCACGCCCCCTCCCCGGGTAGGCCCCGCCCCTCTTCCGGGGTAGGCCCCGCCCCTCTTCCGGGGTAGGCCCCGCCCCCGCGCGACAGGCCACGCCCCCCGCGGCGGCCATGGCGCGCGTGCTGGTGCACGTGAGGCGGGGCGGGGCGTGCGGGGCGGTGCCGTTCGGGCAGGTACGGGGGGGGGGAGGGGGGGGGGAAGGGGGGGTCAATGGGTGCACGGGGGGGGAGTGTGCACGGGGGGGGGGGGTCAAAGGGCGCCCACGAGTGTGCACGAGGCCGTGGGGGGGTGGGGCGGGCACTGGGGTGTGTCCCCGCGTGCGGCCATGGCGGGGGGTGATGGTGGTGGCCGTGGGGGTGCCCATCGCGGTCCCGTGGGGGTGACCGCAGTGGTGGCCATGGCAGCGCCGTCGCAGCGCCATTGCGGTGGCCGTTGCAGTGCCATGGCTGTTGCGGTGCCATCGCAGTGCCACAGCGGTGGCCACTGTGGTGCCCATCATGGTGCCCTGGCAGCGGCCATCACAGCGGCCATCATGGTGCCCATCATGGTCTCATGGTGGTGACCACGGCAGTGACCATTGCAGTGCCATCACAGTGCCATGGCGATGGCCATCACAGTGCCATGACAGTGCCATGGTGGTGGCCATCGTGGTGCCGTGGCAGTGGCCATCGTGGTACCATCCCAGTGGCCATCCCGGTGCCATGGTGGTGGCCACGTCCCGCTGGCGCTGCCCTCTCCATCCTGTCCCCGCAGAGCGTCACCGGCGCCTTCTGCCCGGCGCAGGAGGACGCGGCCGTGGTGAGCTGCGGCCTGGACCGCGGCCGCTTCCTCCTCTCGGACGTGCCCTTCCCCGGCTCCACCCTCGCCCTCCTCAAGGTGGGTCCCCCCGCAGCGTCCGTCCGTCCGTCCGTCCCCGGTACGTCCCCCCCCCTGCGCCGCCACCACCCCCCTGTCCCCTCACGCCCCCTCTCCCCGCAGAGACCCCCCTTCTGCCCGGCCAAGCGCCTCGGGGAGCAGGCGGCCGCGGCCGTCCCGGCTGAGCTGCGGAGCCGCGGGGTGGCGGCGGGGGTGGCGGTGCTGCTGCGGGACAGCGCGGGCCGCGTGCTGCTCACCCGCCGCGCCCCCACCCTCCGCGTCTTCCCCAGCGTCTGGGTGCCGCCCGGTGAGTCCGCGCGGCGCTGGCGGCGCGATGCCGGGGTGCGGGATGCTTTGGGGGTGCCCCTAACCCGCCATCCCTCCTCGCAGGTGGGCACGTGGAGCCGGGAGAAGAGGTGAGGGGACAGCGCGGGGACAACGGAGTTGCTGGGGGGGGGGTTTGGCGCGCTCTGACCCCCCTCCCGGTTCTTCTCGCCGGCGGCAGCTGCTGGACGTGGGGCTGCGGGAGCTGGCGGAGGAGACGGGGCTGCGCCTCGACGCGGGGACCTTCTCCTGGCGGATGCTCGGCCTCTGGGAGGTAACGGCCTCCGCCGGGGGGAGCTGAGCGCTCCTGGGGGCGCCGCGGGGTCCCCTCCTGTCCCACACCACTGTCCCCGCAGTCCGTCTACCCGCCCATGCTGAGCCGCGGGATGCCGCGCCGCCACCACATCGTCACCTACCTGCTGCTCCTCTCCACCGAGCCCCACCAGCGGCTGCAGGTGAGCGCTGGGGACGGCGTCGCAGTGCGTCCCCGGGGTCCATCCCTCTCCCAAGCGCTGCGTTGGGGACAACGTCGCGGTGTGTCCCCGGGGTCCATCCCTCTCCCGAGTGCCGTCCCCGGGGTCCATCCCTCTCCCGAGCGCTGCGTTGGGGACAACGTCGCGGTGCGTCCCCGGGGTCCATCCCTCTCCCGAGTGCCGTCCCCGGGGTCCATCCCTCTCCCGAGCGCGGCGTTGGGGACGATGTCGCGGTGCGTCCCCGGGGTCCATCCCTCTCCCGAGCGCCGTCCCTGGGGGGTCGATCCCTCTCCTGAGCACCGCGCTGGGGACGACGTCGTGGTGCGTCCCCGGGGTCGATCCCTCTCCCGAGTGCCGTCCCCGGGGTCCATCCCTCTCCTGAGCGCAGCGTTGGGGACGACGTCGCAGTGTGTCCCCGGGGTCCATCCCTCTCCCGAGCGCCGCGCTGGGGACGACATCACGGTGCGTCCCCGGGGTCGATCCCTCTCCCGAGCGCCGTGTTGGGGACGACGTCGCAGTGCGTCCCCGGGGTCGATCCCTCTCCCGAGCGCGGTGCTGGGAACAATGTCGCGGTGCGTCCCCGGGGTCCATCCCTCTCCCGAGCGCCGTCCCTGGGGGTTGATCCCTCTCCCGAGCGCCGCGCTGGGGACGACGTCGTGGTGCGTCCCCGGGGCTGATTCCTCTCCCGAGCGCCGCGCTGGGGACGACGTCGCGGTGCATCCCCGGGGTCCATCCCTCTCCTGAGCACCGCGCTGGGGACGTCGTCGCGGTGCGTCCCCGGGGTCCATCCCTCTCCCGAGCACCGCGTTGGGGACGACGTCGCGGTGCATCCCTGGGGTCGATCCCTCTCCTGAGCACCGCGCTGGGTGCAGGCCAGGATGCGTCCCAGCGAGAGCGAGGTGAGCGCCTACGCCTGGCTGGAGCCCCCCGTCCTGGAGGCCATCGCAGCCACAGAGGACGGAGCAGAGAGCTTGGGGACCGTCCCCAGCGCGCTGCCGGCCACCGTCAGGTGAGGACAGGGACACCGGGGCGGTGAGAAAGGCGGTGCGGAGCCCCCAGGACCTGTCCCTGATGGCCGCCTGTCCCTCTCAGCATCACGGAGCTGAGCGCTGGCTCCTGCAGCACGATCCAGGTTCCCACCGCGACCTTCCTGAACACGGCGCCGGCCGAAGGGGAGGACGTGGAACGCGTCAGCACCGGCACCAAGTTCGCCCTCCGGCTCTGGCTGGAGTCCCTCGGGGAGCGGGGACCGGCGCGGCCGTAGGGCAGCGTCACCCACGGGAGCGAATAAAGCTGCTGCCCGCGGGGACCGGCGTCTGCGTTGGAGTGGGATGGGGTCGGGTGGTGGGGAGGGAGAGGGCAGCGCGAGGGGTGGCCCGGAGGGGACACGGCTTCGGGGAGTCAGACTGCGGCCCCCCCATGGCCACGCGGGTTTCTTTTAGCCTAAGGTGGGCGCTGTGTGGCCCAGAACGGGCGCCGAGGGCTCGGGCAGGACGGGAGCGGGGTACGCGCCCCAGCCAAGCTGGCAGCGTGTCACGCCGCTGGGGGACACGGTGTCGCCCCCGCAGTACCTGGAGCGGAGCCGCCGGCGCAGCACGCTGGGCACGTCTCGGCTGCAGGGGAAGCGGAGCAGCGTTCCGGAACTCCACGAACGCAGGCAAAGGGTCGAGCGAGGCAGGGCCAAGGGCCCAGCGCTCTCCTGGGTGCCCCCAAGCTCCGCACGCCTCGGCACATCCGCAGGCTTTAACACTTTTATTGCATGGAAATATTTACTGCGGTTACGATACAAGAAATAGGAAAGCGTCCAAGCAGAATACCGCGCGCTGCTCCCCGGCCCCACCGCCGCTCCGAATTTCAGGGAAGGAGCAGTTTAAAAAGGTGCTAAAAAAAAAAAGAAAAAAAAAAAAAAAAGATTGCTACATGTGATCCTTCTCCGTGAGCCACGCGGCCCCGTGCCTGTCGCCGCAGGAACTGGGAGATGAGCTTGGCAGCAGGGAGCGAAGCGGTTTGGACACTCACAAAGCAGCAGGTACGGCGCTGTAGAGGTTACGAACTAAAGTATACATTTAAATACATAAATAATTTGTGCAACGGGTGATGCACCATCCCCAGAGACGACGCAACCTTCATTTAGTCCTCGCGTAGACACAGAAACGGGGGGGAAGTCTTTGGAGTTTTATATGTACAAAAGCTGCGACTGAAAATATAGATCATCTATTTGCTCTCTGTACAGGTCTGCGGCGGAAATATTTAAAAGGAGGGAAACAAATCTACATTTCTTTTTAAAAAATACATCATAATTACAAGCGAGACAGCGCTGACCCCAGAGGGACAGGCACGGGGCAGCAGCATGGTCAGGGCACCCACGCCGCCTCCTCCCGGGTCCCTCACTCCACCCCATCCTCCTCCTCCTCCTCCAACGCAGCCCCACGCGCCTCTGCGCTCCCTCCACCGCCGCCTTCCAGGAAAAACGAGGAATAATTTCCCGGGGGTGTTGGGAGGCAGCCGGAGGCGGCCCCGGCTTTGTCCGTGAGGGCCCACGGGGCTCAGCATGGGGAGAGCGCAGGGGACACCGCTCCGGGCGGCCGCGTTGTCCTCCTCCGCTCTTTGCTATCCGTAGCGGAATCCCACATAATATAAAGGGGTTGAAAATTGGTTAAAGTCGGGAGGGGGGGGGTTTGGCCACCCCTCGGAAACGGGCACTCCCCAATCCACGTCCCCACGCGCCTGGAGAGCGCGTGCGAGCAGCGACCCGGCCGCGGGCCGCGTCCTTCTGAAGGGAGGAGGACTGGAAACCCCCAGCGCGAGGCCTGGGGGCACTGGCGACGTTGGGGGGTCTCCGTCGCGAGGAGAGACACAACCCAACGGCTCTTGGTCGGGTCCTTCCAGCCCGGACAGGGAAGCCAATCCTACGGGAAATCTGCCCTTGTCTCCCACCCCTGGTCGAGGGAATAACGGCCAACAGCGTGGGCTCAGTCCAGGGAAATGATGTCTGGCCGGCAGCCCGGCAGCGCCGCGGTGCTACTTATCGTGCCGTTGTGGCCGTGGCTCTCTCGCAGGGCGCTGGTGGAGACGATGCTGCTGATGCGGCCGCCGGCGGGGCTGACGGCGCTGTGAGATCCCGCCATCACGGGGGCCAGGGGATTCATGTTTATGAAGTGCCCAGCCGTGCCTCGGTACTGGAAGAAGTGGCCGAGCGAATCCTGCTCATCCAGGGAGGTGATCACGGAGGGGCTGTAATGCTGCCAAGAGAAGGAAAAAAAAAAACCAACCCACCCCACATCAGCTCGCAGCACCCGCAAAACCGCAGCCGCCGTCCCGCGCAGCCCCTGGCAGAGAGGAGGGGTGGCACGGCGATCGCTCCCGGAGCGCCCCGGGTACGTGTACCGGTTTACCGAGACCGCCCCAGAACTGTCAGCACCACCCAGCGCACACGTGGGCTTCAGGGGCGCCGAAGGCAGAGGAGACGCGCGGCGGCGGCAGCAGCAAGACACACAGCCCAGCACAGAGAAAGAAGACGGAGCCTACAGCGACCACCCCGAAAAGCCGCGTGCACGTGGATCCGTGCCCTGCACCAAGCGCCCTCCGCACGGCGTGGACAGGACAAACCCGCTCTCGGCGAGTGCCGCTAAATCCCTCCGCTTCCCACCATCGCTCTCCTACGCCTGCGTGGATTCAGCCTGGGAGCAGCCAAATCCTTCCAGCCCTGAGCCCCGAATTCGCCGTAGTGAGGCGGAGACTCAAGGTGGTCCCCCCCACCGCCGTCCTACAGCAGATCTCGCCGAGGAGGAGGAGGGCGGAGGAGGAGGAAGGTTGGCTGAGCGAAGCGGGGTGTGTTTGCCCGTCTGCAGAATTGGCAAGGAGAAAAAGGAAAACAAAAACGAAACCCAAAAAGAAAAAAAAAAAAAATCCAACCAAACTTACCTGATTTTCACTTTGAAGGAAGGAAAACAAATCCAGACCTAGAAAAATAAAAAGGGGAAAAATAAATCTCTTGATGGTAAATAAAGCTCTTGGCAGGAAGAGGAGCCAAACCGCGCCAACGCAGAGGCAGCAGCAGATGGGTTCCGGCTGCTTCCGAGCACCAGATAGCCCGGTACTGCCAGCTCCGACTCCATCACGCTCCGGCCCTGCTCCGACAGCCCCTCTAACTCTGCGCGGCCGCAGCGACGAAACAGCACAGGGCGGATTAAGTTTCACTTCCCTCGAGCTGTCGCGGGGCCTGGCACCAAAACCAACTTCCAGCAAAGCTCAGCGCCCGGCGGAGCGCTGGCTCAGCACAGCCCCGACCACGCCGGCGACGCCGCGACACTTCGAACCGCCCGGCAAACGAACCCCATCGGACAGCAGCTGCGCAGGCATCAGATGGGGCGCGAGGGACGCGCGACCTGCACGCGGGACAGAGTTTTTCAGGTCTCTGCCGCTGACCCGATGGGCAGACTCAAGCC
>CM030033.1:2641298-2688346 GCA_017639485.1 Pluvialis apricaria
AGCCCACCACCTCGTCCCTCTGGGCAGCAGCCTCCCTGCCTGCGAAAGCGGGTTTTTAATGCGAGGCGTCGATAACGCCTGTAAAACGCACGGGGATCCCCACACCAGGGGGTTCCTGGGAATGGTTTATTATTTTGGGAATGGATTATTATTGATTTACTACGCAGTCACAGGCCTGCGCCTCTCTCTGCTTCGGCTGGGTCAGGACACAACCCGCATGGCGCCCCGCCGGCCGGGAAGACGATTCCGCGGAAGGGGAATCACAGCCCTCGGTGGCCCCGGGACACACCGAGCAGCCAAAACCCGGGTGGTCCCTACCCGCGATCTCCGACTACCAACCACGTTTGCAGCTATTCTGTGGGTCACGCTCTCACCCGCGCGCCCGCAGGGAAATCTCCCCGCAGGGAGGTACTCCAGTTTCCTCCTTCCCTCCTCTGTGTTGGGCCAGTGAACTCGCGTCACCCAAAAACACTTGCTCCGAGCTGCAGTAGCTGCCAGGCCAAGAAAGACCCCGCGTATGCGTGACCCCAAGGCCCCCGCAGCGCAGTGGGGCCGGCTGTTGCCGGCAGCTGGTTAAGTCTGGTAAACTGGTACAATCGCGCACGTTTGGTAACAGCCGCCAGAGGTCTTTGGTGTTACCTTGAAGCTCTGAGGGCACCTGGTAGGAAGGGTGGTAGTCGGGAACGGGGAGGTTGGAGAGATAGTCGCTGCCGAGAGCCGCCATGGGGGGACTTCGAAGCACGGAGGAGGGCTGGTGATCAACGCTTAACACCCTGAAACACAGCACAGACCCAAGGAACATGAACGGCACGCCGAGGGCAAAATTCCTCCATCGTCTATCAGCAAAAACAAACCCCAACCCCGATGTTGTCACACCTACAGCAAAACCAGTCCGTCCCTCCCTCCCTCCCTGTCCCACGGTCAGAGGTGCGTCCCCGCACGCTGACCAGGCGCCGAAAGCAGCAGCGGCGCTTCCCCGGGACGGAGCAGCCGCGGGTTTGGTTACTGCGACGGCATCAGCGTTCGGGGAAGGAAGCCAAGCGGAGGGCAGGAAGCAAAAGAAGCCAAAGCGCAGCGCAGGCGGGGTGGGGTGGGGTTCCTGTGCTGCCTTACCCCTTGGGCCCCGCCGCTGTCGGGAGAGCCGCGCTGGAGACCGGGCACTGCTTCTTGGCAGGCGGCTCCTCCTCATCCGACGAGCTGTCCAGGGTGAGATCTATAACCTCCACTTTTTTTTTGCCCTCCGAAGAGTTCTTGCCCTCGGAGCTGACGGTGTAGAGGGAGCTGGCTGCGGGGGAAAACCAGCGCCGTCAGCTGCGGAAAGGGAGACGAGCAAAACGCCGCTACGAGCGCTACGACCCCACGATCCACTCAGGCCTGGCGAACAGCTCGTACCAAATCCGCACCCCGTCCCAGAGCAGAAGCATCGCCCCCACGCCGAGGGTCGGGTCTCCATAGCCCACCTGGAATTCACGCTGCAGTTTCAAGAGGAACCTGCCTTTGTCTCGCTTTTTCTAGCACTTACTCCACAGTGGTGTGCTAAGTGCCTGTCATGCTCCTGGTGTTTCAGTGTGATCCCAAATACCGGCTCCCAGATGGGATCCGAAACGCTCCGAATGTTGCTTTGTAAATGTAAAAATTGGAAGTGTAAACGTTGCTTTGGCAAAAAAAAAAAGACATTAAAAAAAAAAAAGAGTTGGTGACCACAGCTCCCATACCCTCGATCCCACTGAAGGCAGACGTCTGGCACACCTCCGCGTTCTCCTTCTTGGGCTTCATGGGGCACCAGGAGCCGTCCTCCATGAACTGTATCTCATCACAGTCCGTGCAGGAGTTCAGGATTTCCATGAATAACCTGCCGGGCGAGAGCACAAGCTGGGGAGAGCAAACACTACAAGGACTCGCGCATAAATACCTGCGGGCGGACAGCAGAAAGGACGGTGCTCAGGAGAGGGGTTGAAGGGGTATGGAGGATTACTGTCCTAAAATCTGTCACCTGTAAGTTTGGTTTTGTGACGGGGTGTTCAGCGTACACAGGAGGGCTCTGTTCAGACCCCGGTAAGCAGGTTCCCCCGTTACTGCCTCTGCAGGGACTGCCAGCAAAGAAGCCAAGATTTTGACAAAGGCTTCTTGTTCTTTGGCAGAAATCTCTCCAGGTTGGCATCGAAGCAGTTTAGGGCACGAAAAATCCAATTTTAAATTATTCGAGGTTGTAACTTGTCTATATACGCTAGCATTAGAGGATAAGCCGTGAAAGAAAAGCGTTATCCGGGCTAAAGACAGGGTAAGAAGCCTGCTGAGCTCACCCGTCGATTATCAGGTTGTCGTACGGGGCTTTCTTATCACACACAGGACAGGTCCAGGTGGGTTTCTTCTCGTTCATTTGAAGATAGAGCGCTGCGTCAAAGCACTGGAGGTGGGTGCATGTGATGGCTCGGCAGGGCACAATCAGCCTCATCTTACCCAGCTGGAGGACAAGGAGGAAGAAAGGAAGTTGGCTTTGTCCAAACCGCCTCTGGCGGCACCGCGTAAAGCCAGCAGCGCAATTCCCCGTTTATTCCCGTTTCTCCCCTGCCCAGCACTCGCTCTAGCAGTACAACAAACTAAACGTCAATGAAGAATTAACGTGCGAGAGAAAACAAGCTTTCCTGAGGGTATTTTTGCCTTTTTGTTTTGGTTTTTAGCTCACTTCCACCTCCCAACACATGCTAACAGTGAAGGTGAAAGACACGGATCGGGTCAAGAGAAGACATTTTTTGGCCAGGCAGTTTAGCCCAACAATCTCAGTATTTTTTTTTAACGCGTGAAAGAAAGCGGTTCTGCTTTTATTTAGGAATCAAAGCGGACTTTTCAACAAAAGCAGGGCTGCAGCAGCATTAGCTCTCGCCTCACTCCAAAGCGTTCCTACGCAACGGTAAGGTAAAGCGCGAAGCTGTTCGCAAAGGCCGGTCTGAGGAAAAAAACCAACAAACAAAAACGTAGAAACCTACTGGACACATCAGGGAAACTCGTAAGCTCGTTGTAGCTATCTCACTGTCGGGATCAGCTGTTAGTTTTTCTTTGACTGAAAGAAGAGGAGGGGAAAAAAAAAGGTCTCCTGTCAACATCCTCCTTCTTTTACATGCATAAATACGCACAGACACGATTTATAAATTGCACCATGACACTTATTATCCAAATTACAGGCAGGTAACGCTTCCGGCAGCAGGCGTTATTACCGGTAGGCTAACAGCTCCGGCAAGAGTCTCCTTGGCAAGACGCAGCGCAAAGGGACAGCCGCGACCTTAAAGGTTTCGCAGGCCGCCCGTGAAGCACCAGCGCGGGGGAAACAAACAGCGCGCAACGCGAGCGGCAACGGCTCCGCTCCCGCCGCTGCTCGCAGGACAAAGGTTTTGAAAGTATCGCAACGGAGACGGGCAGCGATCTGAGGCACGGTTTGATTTAGAGCTCCGTTGAATGGCATCGCGGAAAAATAATCCAGAATCTTTACAATCCTTACCTTCCCCCTCAAGTTCTCATCAGCAGGACGCAGCAACCGCGCGGCGGCTGGCCAGAAGGGACGCACGCAGAGACCCGCGCTGCCCTCGCGTGCTAATCCCGACCCGCGCCGTCTTCCCAGCCTCAGCGCGGGATCAGATCGAGCACAGTTACGCCTTCCCCAGCGGTACTCACTCAGGGCTCGCGAATGGTCTGGATTTCGGATGCCCTTGGCTCTCAGCTTCTGTAGCAGCGTTACCGACGTCAGCTGCTTCACCAGGTACACCGACAGGGAGTAGTTCTGTTGGGAAGAAGTCGACACTGCTCAGACCGAGAGAAACCCAAGCAGCGAGGAGAGGGCTCTCCTGGATCTGCACAGCTCAGTGCTGCTGCACTGCCGACCTCGATCCCGTGGGAAACGGCTTTCGCCTCACCCACCCTGCCAAACTCCGAGGACCAGTTCACTACGATCGTGTTCGGGACGGTTGCCGAAAGTCGTGCCAACGGGGTGATGTTGACGGGGCGGCTGGGTCGTTTCGGCTCTGCGCCGTTTTTTGTCGGGGGGAGATAACCCTGCAAAGAGAGAAAGATCACCCGACGTAACACACCTGACGTAAAATTCTCCCCGAGCTGTTAAAGCCACATACAAGAACCTACAAACCCAATTTCTTCACGGCACCTCGTACCTCCAGATACTTCACGTCATACCTTAGAGCTCGTATGAGATTTTAGAGAAGCTCTCAAAGCAGGACATTATTACTCCTAAATATCAAGATATTAAGAATAAAGGTTCTCTCTAATGTCCTCACGCTGACAAACACGCTGGGGCTTTCTTTCCTTGCAAGCTGAACCTCTCCACAAACACAGATCTGTCAGCCCAGGACGTGTTGCGCACAAATGGCGCTGGGTTAAAAACCAAGTTCTACCCAGTTCAACGAGGCTGGGAAGCGAAAAAGTTACATCCCGTGACAAATCTCACATCGATCTCATTTTTGCTTCGCTATATCCACGTTCCAACCTCATTAGAAACCCATCCCGTTACTCGGCCCAAGAGTGCCTTTTCTGTAATTCAGAGAGATTTACACCCCCCCCCTTTTTTCGTCGCCCTCAGTTAGACCGGGCAGCTGGAGACTGATTCAGCAGCCGCCCATCCGTTTAAGCAGAAGTAAAACAAACAAAAAAAAAAAAAGCGCGTTCCCGTTGAGCTGCTGTGGTACCAACAGCTTCTCAGCTGCAGATGACTCATCCGGCTGAACACGAGAAACCGTATCTGAGAGCAGAAGCTGGGGGGACCCTTTGGCCATTTTGCATCTCACATGCGCTTCCCTCTTTCCGCTCCACGAGGCCGGAAACGACCTCTTTATTTTTTTTTTTTTTTTCTTTTTTTCAGCAGATTATGAATTGTCTCAGCCAAAACCGGACAGAACGTTTCAGGGCAAAAAAAACCCACCAATGTCTAAACCCCTTCAGGGAGCGGCTCAGGCGGAGCGTTCGAGGCTGTTCCGCAGGTTGGACTGCGAAAGGCACCAGCTACCACGGAGCGAAGCCAGCGCGGGACAGCTGACAGGGAACTGTCGAACCTCTGATGCCTTTTTGAGGCGTGACACCGAATCGCATCCCTTTTTGGGCAGTTAACTATTAACACCGTCTCTTATCATATATTTTTTTTTTCCCCCCACACATTACCCAGCCCAGAGGGCCCCAGCCTGGACCAGAGCACGCAGGTCTCCCTGCAATGCGATACACTGAAGGCAGTGCTGCTATTCCGCTCATCTCAGATTTTACTCTGCATTTTTTTAGCATCAAGTTTCTTGTCAAAAAGCGAGACGGAATCTGCTGGTTAAAAAAAAAAAAAAAAAAAAGAAGAAATCAGGCCCAAAGTTTGCCTATTCTTCTACTTCAAGAGCACACTCCTTGAAGCAAAGAGCAGCTTTCACGGCCAATCCGCAGCCCTGTAAGACGAAATCGGTTTTGCACTCGAACCACACCGTTTCTTCAAGTCAGTCCTTAACCTCCAGAAAATACATTCCCGCTGCACTCGCTGGGAGCTGCGGGTGTGCAGAAGGGCAGGCTTTAGTCTACAACGTGTTAGGAAGAAATAAGATTTACTCACAGGCAGGGGACAGAGTTTTCCATTGACCTTGACAAATAAATTAGGAGGGAAGTAATCTTCTTGGGGACAGCTGGTTTCACACAAGCAAAACCTAGGGAGCAGGAGGAAGAGAAACTGGCAAGTGAGAGGTGACACTCGCAAAAACCGGCAGCCAAACTTCCCTCGAAAAAGGGAAAACCACTTTTCAAGCAGGACAGATCGATGGCTGGAAAGCGCATAAGCAGATGAACAGTCCTACGCGTGTTTCAAACCCTCCGCGCGGCAAAAGCGACACGAGAAACAAGCCAGAAAAAATGCCAGCGACTCCGAACAACCGCTGAGGGGCACGCAGAGAGGTGTGCAGGGGCAGGGCTCGTTTTGGTCAGCCCAGATGACAATTCAGGCTATCCGGAATCGCGGTTTCAAAGGCAAAGTGTGTTTCTCTGCCCTAACATCCTTCCCAAAAAATGACACCAACCCAGCTGCGGGTTCAGGCGGCACGGCCAGCTAACCCGCGTGCCGTGCGGGACGAAGCGGGGCCGCCATCCTGCCTGGCCACCCCGGTGTAACCCCACACCAGCAGCGCGGTGTCAGACGGTTTAACCCAGCTTTGGGTGCGTTCAGGTGCAACTTCACCTATAGATTCCGCAGCACTTGAAGCTGCAAGGAACTCCGTCTCTTCGAGTTACCCAACAAAAGCACCTGAGGAACTAAAAAAAAGTGACCCAAAGTGAATCTTGCGGTAGGACAGACTGGTTACTGCTTGGACTCTCTCAAAGCTCATCTGCCACCGTTCGGTATCGTCCCGTCGCCTCCCTCCCCGGAGAATCGCTGAGGCTGGAAAAGACCTTTATGATCATGGAGTCCAACCCTCAGCACCAGCAACCCAGGACGGGCTCCGGTTCAAATCCTCATCCCGTTTAATCAGACGGCCGCACGCTCTGTGCTCTCTCAAAGGAGGGTGCTCCGCCAGAGACGACTCCCCACGCCGAAACCACAGCGCTGCCGCGCAGCCCTGAGTCAGACCGTGACCTCGGCCGGCTTCTCCTGAGCCGCGAGATCAAGCCCTGGCACGTCCCGCCGACGCAGAGCCACACCACCAATGTTCTCGACAAATAAATCCCATCTTATTGTTTTTTAACCTCTCTCTGCTTGCCAAATAAAACAAAGAATAAAATTGAGAGTTAACCTTTTTTTTTGTTTGTTTGGGAACATGAGAATACTGCACACGCTGGAGCACATCAGCGGGAGAGAAGTGATCCCACCAGCGTTTTTAACTCCTGCGTTGAAGTTTGCTGGATAAGGGGTCGCTCCTTCAGTGCCCTCTGGACACCGCAGGGGACTCCCGAAAGTCTCCTGGTGGACTATTTGGTAAACTCGGTTTTATCTCCAACGCCCAAAACATAATAAGAGGCGCATGCACTGCAACTGGCCCTTCCGAAACACACAGGGTGTTTTTTCTGCGTTGCAGAAGAGCCGTTTCCAAGCATCCACCTCCTGATGCATTCGAGGGAACAGGACGCCCGCGTGCTTCGCTCCACCAGCTCCGTGCGCAAGAGCGGAACAGATGGACACAGCAGGAAAACTGCCACTGGAAAGCCCCAGATCAGAGAGACATCGTCACAGAAGCATAATTAATAAAGAACGCCCTCCTGAAAACCAACAGCCTCTCTTTTGAATTGAATCAAAGACTTCCACTTCAAATAACCGCTTCTCTTCAGACTTCCAGATATCGCAGCTGAAGCCCTCAACTCCTCATCGCTTTTTTTCCTGAGAGTACAGTCACCATTCTCGGTCTCTTTGCCAAGTTCAAACCGCCCCGATAATAAAATTTCACATTTTTTAACCCTGCCAAGGGTTGAACGTTGGGCAAGAGCCTCCTCAGTTCCTGTTCGGCGCCGCAGGACAGTGTGGGAGGCACTTGAATAACCACCCCAGCACCGACTGCAGGAATCGGAGGGCAATCCGTGAAGCACCTACGAGTATTTTTCTACTCACACTCTCCAACGCGTCTTGCATTTTCATGAGTAATAGCTGGGTGAATATTTAAAAAAAAAAACCAACCCAACATTCACATTTTAAGGCAATGTAGTTTCTGCGTCTTATTCCGCCTTTTGCAATGAATCTGCAAACAGGCAAATAATTAAAATGGAGGAGAGAAAGAAGCGGGTTCTATTTAAGCGCGCAAAAACCCTGAAAAAGGCTGCATTTTGCTACGCTTAAAATTGAGAAAGCTTTTGTGCAAGGCCGGTGTCGCCTGTGCCAGCGAAGTGCCGCCCAGAGAGCTCCCTCAGCCTCGCCGAGCTCCGGAGGACCCTCGTGGGTTGGTGCTGCACGACACGGTTTATCAGAGGCTCAGAAACCCTCGCTCCGAACGCAACGCCGCACGTTTCAAGTTCCCTCTGAGCAAAATCAACAGGCAACTTCAAACCGGATCAAGTGGTAAAAGCGGAATTCGGCAAAATCTAGGACAAATTAATACCGATACGCTAGCTCAGGGAACAGGACTTAATGCCTTCATCAAAAAGACGTTACCTTACCTTAATTGCACCTGTACAGTGTAATCACATTTGGCACCTGGTAAGATATCTCTGCAACAGAAAAGAAGGTCTTAAGTGTGCCGGCAGCGCTTACCAGAGAATTACAACTACAACAGCGTAACGTTTCATTAAGTTATACTGCTATCGCTACCCGGTAGCTGTATGATGAATAAAACCGGCGCAGCTGAACTGTGAAAACAGGTAACGCCCGTCCGAACTAGCAGGCGAAATTCCCAAACAAGGACGTAAAGCGAAAACCCACCGAACAGAAGAGCGGGCGGTGGGGAAAAAGGAGAAAAATCAGCCTCAAAGATTCTTGCTGCTGCTGAGTTTTAAGAATATAATGCCAACTGTGACTCGCCAGCGCAAACGAACAATTGTGCTTTCAGGCACAGGCGGAGGGTCGTCCTAAATTTTGGGGAACTAGCACGTTTTTATCCCAGTTGCCGTATTTTCTCTCTTCCATACAATAACTCCACCCCGCAGGGTTTGAGGCAGGCCCTCGACGGCTGTAAGCAGCACAGCACCGCCGACAGCACGGAACTCCCCTTTTCACACCCAACTTGGCGGTTTATTCTCCCGTACTGCACCGCAGCACTGAAATGCGGAAACCCCACGCGGCTGCACAGCATCCCGAGCCGCCGCGGCGCTTACCGGGAGGTGAGGATCTGCTGAACTTGCTGGGGGGTGAGAGCAAAGGTGAAGTGAGCTTCTTCAAACCGCTGACTGTTCGTTGAGGCTGAAGAAGAGAATTTAAGACAAATTAAATCATCATTAAGCTATTTCCACACCTGCAGGCGCCAAGGCTTGGAACAAACAAAGGACAGCAGCCGCTAAAAGCAGAAGGCAATTCGTCGTCAAGATTACCCGCGGTTCCACGCAGGGGCCCTCCAAGTCCCTGACCGTGTAACCAAGCGTCGGGTCTGCCTCGCGAAGCAGACATTCAGCTTCCGTCGTTTTACTGACAAGGGAAACTGAGGCCGGGAAAGGAAGGCGGCTTGCGCCGACAGCGAACGGTGAGGAAATCGGGAAACGGGCCCGTTCGCTCTCCCCAGTCCACGAGCTGCCGCACGGCGCTGCCCAGGGATCAGCGGACGGGCTGGGAAGAGCGAGAGATCAAACGCGGAGCCACGGGAATGCCAGAGGTCACTCACTGCCCTAGAAATTATAATAATTACTGTGGTTACGGAATAAGTACAGTTGCCGAACAATAATCAGGCGTTGCCATTTTCTCCTCGGGCACACGGACAGAGTCACGGCGAATTCAGAGAAAACCCGCCATGCCCTTGATTAAAAATAAAACATGCAGCGAAACCCACATAATGGAGAATCACGAATTTCACGCGAGGGTTAGCGGAGCACGGTGAGAATGTCTGCTGCGAGATACATGTAAAAATAACCCGGGATTTCCCCCTCTCTTACCCTGACCTTAACCAAGTTACCGCCTCTTTGGCGCCTGAGCTTCTCCCTCGGTAAAACTGGCAGGTGTCTGTGTCCCGCACCACAACCCGGAGCTATTCTATTAATATTTGCAGAGTATCAGCAGCCTAGAACGAAGGCCACCGACGCTGCAAGCCGACGTAAATTGCAAAGAGCCGATTTGGCCTCTTCTGCGCTCGTTTTTACACCCGTCAGGAGAGGTCCTGAGCAACGGCAGCTCCCGCCGGTGCTCTCCGGGATGCGGAGCATCCCTGGGCCAAGAGAAAACGAAGCCGAGGACGTTATCGCAGCGGCACGCGCTAGCGTAAACCTCACATTATGATCCTTTATTCATTTCGAGGGGTTTGGTAACGCTCGAGACGAGCTGGACATAGCGGGACCATCCGCGGCGACTACAGACGCGCAGAGGAGCAGGTTAGCTCCCTCCTCCGTGCCACCTGCCCTGGGAGAGGGACACCCCGGCGCTGGCCTCCCCAAAAAGCAAACTCGAGCACAGATTCCTCGGTGGGGCGAGGGGTTTTGCTTCTCCAGCCTCCTGCAGCTCAGGAATGCCAGGAATGCGAGGCCCTGAGTTTCCTGGCAGATGACCTGCCAGATCTTCCCCAGACGGGCAGCAGCCACAGGCTGGCAGACCGGGACGGGAGAAATTCAGAGGAATTTTGACCATCTTAGGACTTTCTGCTTGTGCCTTTCGCTCCTCGATGACAAAATCCTGCTCCAAACAGCGCCGGGGCAAAGCCGCTCGGTATCAAAGCGGTGCTAACCAATATCCGCAGTTTTCTCCACTGCCTCCGTTTATAATCAATTAAGAACTTCCATCTTATAACCAATTTGTAACCCGTGTTATTGCTCAGCCGGCAGCCTTCATCCAGCGCAGAGAGGAACCCCGACGCCTCCGAGATTCGGGGCATCGCAGCAGAGGTTTGGTGTAGGATGGGGAGCGGGAAAGCCAAAGCGAAGAGCCAAAGCGATCCGGAGGTTTTATCATTAACCCCCGTGCCACTGCCTTCACCTCTCACCCCCCCTCCAGCCCTGTTTTCATTTATCCTTCCCACATATTGCTTATTTCTGGCATTTTTCTGACACCGTGACCTTCATAGCTGGATACTCCTACCAACTTGCCCCAAGCAACTACAATAAAAGAATGGGAAGGGGATGTTTACACAGCTAAAGGGAAAAGAAAGACACAAACCACCAGAAGCCAAAAATAAAAGTCCATGATTCCCTAGGAATTACACAGAAACTCTTTCAAGTTCAAGCACCAACACATCAGTAAGGGAGTTTTATCAGGGGGGGGAAGAAAAAAATCATTTCTTTTACAAGGCGAGTATCCCATTTCAGGGAAGAGGCTTAACCACAGGTTCTCTGAGAGACTGAACAAAGCCAAACCTAAGAAAAGGCAATTTTTAGCAAAACAGTAACGAAACCAAGCCCCCAGAAAAGCACATGGGTTTTGGTCGGAGCACAGACGTACTTATCTCCGCTTTAGCAAACATTACTATGTTTATATGAAAGAAAAACAAGCCCGAATCCAAGCGAAAACCATTTAAAAGGCATAAGATGGGTGGATCTAGCCTGAAGAGGCCAGAAGGGCTCAACCTAAAGTAAAAATATGACTTAAAGCTTATTCTAAATACCAGAATAAACCTCCCTTCTTCACGGGCTGAGATCACCCCGAGTGCAGGAGCCGCTTCCAAAACCACCAGCAATTACCGGGCTAACTCCGTACCCTACGTCTCCCCACCAGCATTTTAAAGATTACGGCAAACGCACAACTTTTCTGGAATTCAGCAAACCCCAGCATTTTCTTTTCCCTATTTGACAAATGGGGAAGCGCCAGAGCGCTCGGCCTCCGCATCCCGTCGAGAAACAAGCGGCTTCGCCCTTCTGCTCTTATTTAAGATCCCCGTTTGCTTCCTGCCCGACGTCAAGTTTTCTCAGCGACACAGACCCGGCCTCTTCTTACGGTCGCAACCTTCAAGCTGGATCCTAACGCATAAAACAGTTCGTTAATTTTACACATCGGAAGATTTTTAGGACTACATTCTCGTTAATAATTAAGACTCAGAGGTGGCAGAGGATTTTGCTGGAAGTTGTAACGCCAATTGTTTGCCAAAATAACCAACTACTTTTCATAATTAACTCTCCTGGCCTTCACCGATTTGTTCGGAAAGGGAGCCTGTGCCAATTTATCCATGCTTTTATTCTCTCAGGATTAGGGCCCGAACGCTGACGAGCCACAGACCAGAGAAAGCTTCACAATTCAGAACGCGAGGAGAACCCTGGGCTCTGCCAGATGAAAATAGTAAATAATCCAAACCTTACACTTATCAAATACACACTTATCAGAAAAGGTATCGGCTGGGAGAGAAATACCCTTTTTCACACAAATAAATTTGGAACAAGACTGATAAGCAACTCAAAGCTCCCACTTCTGGCAGCCCATACAAGTTGGAGCTGGAAGTTATGGGTTCAAACACCCCCAGGGCTGCAGCAGCTCCCTCGGCTGTGAGCGGAGTTGGGGGTGCTCAGCCTGGAGAGGAGAAGGCTCCGCGGAGACCTCAGAGCCCCTTCCAGTGCCTAAAGGGGCTCCAGGAGAGCTGGGGGAAAGTTTTTCCAAGGGCATGGAGTGACAGGACAAGGGGGAATGGCTTCAAACTGGAAGAGGGGAGATTTGGATGAGATATTAGGACAAAACTCCTGCCTGTGCGGGCGGTGAGCCCCTGGCGCAGGCTGCCCCGAGAAGCTGTGGCTGCCCCATCCCTGGAGGTGTCCAAGGCCGGGTTGGATGGGGCTGGGAGCACCCTGGGCCGGTGGGAGGTGGCTCTGCTCGTGGCAGGGGGTGGAACTGGATGTTCTTCAAAGGTTCCTTCCAACCCAAACCACCCTCTGAGTCTATGAAACCCCACTTCCATCTGGCTGTCGGCCTTCTGCATCCACACGGACGGCCTGCCCCCGTCACGCCACTCCTGCTCTGCCCTCCCTACCCCAGCGAACAACAGGAGCCTCCAAAAAAAAAAAAAACCACGAGGACCGAGCAGTTTCGAACGTACCTAATGTGGTGGGTTTTATCAGCTCGTCGTAAACGTCGTAGAAGGGCAGCCTCTTCATCTTGACGTCGGGATGGACGGGATGGATGGGCGGCGATAGGTGCTGAACGTCCGTCTCGTGCTTGGGTCCCAGCACCGGCGCCGGAGGCAGCAGAGCCGCCGGCACGGCGGCAGCGGTGGAGCTGTGGTCATAGGGCAGGTGACACACCGTGCCCTGCGTCAGCGCGGTGGCCGAGGGCAGCTGCCCCGCCTGAATGTGGAGCATTGACAAGTCCGAAGGGGTTAAGATCTTCCTTGGGAACCTCCGCCGGTAGAGTTCTTTAATTTTCATCTGGACAGCCGGGCTGCAGCCAGATTTCAGCAGCTGTAACGCCTTGGTGAGAAGTTCGTGCTTCCTTCCACTTTTGTTCCTTCCAGCAAAGCCCAAGAGAACTTGTAACTCTGATACTCTAAAGCTCATAACCATATGCTGCAAGAAAATAAAACAAGCGCCATTAGAGCCGCTGCGCGAGCTGACACGACCCAAAGCCGAGCCAGGGGTTCGCTAAGGGAAGATGGCGGAGGCCTTAAAAGAGACACTGTCAAGTTGGAAGTTCCCCTTGTCATCAATAACTCGTCAGTAGCAGCACCGTAAATATTTAGATTTGGGTTTACTTTTAGATACTTTGGAAATGGAAATGCAAAAATCGCTCCCCGATTCCATGGATGTCTGAGCAGTTCCCAAACGGTGGTGGTTAAAGCACCTTCCCTTCGAACAAACGCTGACGATTTCTTGGAGGGTCAACCTCGCGTTTAAACTAAACCTTCGCACCTCTCTGGGTTTCAAGCTCTCACTTAAGTCCCCTTCAGGCTGGCGTAGGAAGGCCAAGTCCCCGTGTGACTGCAGAGGTTCTCAGGCATCGATTTTATTCTTTTATTTCAAAAATATACTTAGGGAACGGCCGGGTTCGGCCCCACGTTTCTCCAAGGAGACGCATCAGACATGGAGTCTGAAAACAGACATCGGTCATTAACGAGAAAGGCTGCAATTAAGGAAAAACATACGTCAGGCACCACCTCCACGCCTCGGCTGGCGTCACTTATCAACCTGCCTCGCGGAAGGAGTCTCCTCCACAGCGACCTGCGAACTCTCGCCACGAGCCCAACAAACCCGATGGGGTTAAGCCGAGAGATGCCCGGAGAGAAGAAAATACAGAATTATTCCCGTTTCACGGGAGGAAAAAATACGCAAAGGGTCTTTGAGAGCTCTCCGCGCTCACACCAGGCAAGTTAGCAGCAGACCTATAAACTCAGCTCAATCCGAGCCATTCGCCAAACTCTCCTTCTTCTGACGCGTAATACGGTTTCAGAATTACTCATTTAAGCAGAAACACCCACGGAATGACAAACAGCACTATGGAAGCACATATATACTTCCGTGCGTATACATCTGTACACATTACAGCACAATCTTTTCTTTCGTGCAAGCAGAAAAGGGTTAAAGGTGGGACGGAGCAGCTCCCCACACTCTCCCTGTTAAATAAGAGCGCGCACACGGAGTGCCACCACCACTCTGCGTCGAGAAACGCTTTTCCCTTTAGGCTCCCAAAACACAACTGATTCAACAACAGCAGAATTGTTCTCAAATTAGTTCCAATTTGGGTTTAAATCCCCACGCTTGGTTCCACGGAGGGGCTTCATCCGGCTGCGGTGAGCACCGGGGCGGGGTAGAGGGGGAAGGTTGGCTTCCGCGAGTTTAGAAACACCGAAAAACCGCACTCCCTTCGATAAAAGAAATGCAAAATAAAAGCTGAAACCTCGTGGCTTTAACAGGAGGTGTATTTTGCATTCGGATTGATTCCCAAACCCAATGGAATTATTTTCCTTCGAAAACAGGCGACGGGAACATCTCGACTTTACACCTTACCAAGTTTTCCAGAGTCACTTACGAATACGGAGTGAAGAAGCATGCTCCGCAATCTACAGGTCCCGCTTGTTAGAGAGTTAATCGATTCTGGTCTCCGCGCCAAGGGGGTTTTAAGGCAGTTTAATTCGCTGTTATTAGGCTCATGTGACCCACGCACCAAAAACGCAGCATCTCGGGAGGACGATGTGACAGATGTTCCACTTCCCAGGGGGAGGGAAAAAAAGGGAAGTGTTTGGGAAAGCTCTCGAAGGCGGCTCTGCCGTTACGAGAAGTGCCGCGTGGTGCCCGGCGCAGAACAGACACGGCGCCAGGTTAAGGTTTCGTGTAGAAAAAAACCCTGTAGGTCGCGTGGGATTTGCCTATTACCTTTCCTGGGCACTATGTTCGAGAGAAGAATGATTAACTTTATTTTTTCCCTCTTGTCAGAAGCAGGAAACCTCTGCCGTTTAAGAGGAAAAAGCTCGACTCGGGGTCCCTCAACTTTGACAGTGCCTGTTTTAAACGCAGCTCGGAGAAGATACATTAGGGATGCACATTTATCAGATATTCATCCCTCCCCTTTTGCGACAATCGTTGTAAAGGAACCGACCTCTTCCCACATCCATTATTCCCACAAATCCTCCAGACAGAGTCCTTCAACCGGCAGGAGAGGAGTGTAGCATGGCTCACCAGCACGAGATTCACATTTATCATTAAAAAACACTCGCATTCGTGACATAGGATGGCTGTGTCACCACCGCTGCAGCAGCTGTGGACTCTTATCTACCCCCGAAGCCTCTCCGGTTACTGCTCAGAGTATCAGAGCAGCGGAAAAAAAATAAAACCCTCTCTTTGTTGCCATAAGAGCCGGCAATCGCGAGCTCCCAGAGGGCACCGGAGCGGCTGGATCCGCAGCAGACTCGAGTCCGATCGTGCCACTGTCGAACAAGGCACGTGCGCAAACCTCTTCTCTTTCCAGGGGAGTCACCGTTTGGTCTTTTAAATAAAGGAAAGCGTCTTAAGCCAACTACGGGCTTTATAAGGAGAAATAATTTCGTTTGCAACTGGCTCGTCTTGCTTTTACAATGAGACACAGATGGTAAAAAGCTTAAACAAACTCCTGGCGAGGAAACCAGAAACGGGGTTAGGGGAGATGGACGAGGGAAAGGCAACAGAGAGTGAAAAATAAACTGAAGAAGCCTCAAATAACACCGAGCTCCACCGAAAGGGCTGGCGTCCAGGGGGGCAAACCCCGCAGATGGAAACCTGCGCGCTAAGCTACGTCTGGACTCCAACCAGAATCCCTCTGCAGGGATTTATCCCCGGAGGGAGCGGAGCAGAAAACGTTACAGACACTTCGCCCCGGGTCGCGCTCGGCTTTACCGTTTGCTAAACTCTGTCCCCAAATCGGAGGATTACGGACACGGTTGCCGGAGCTCGACTTCTGCGCTAAGTCACCTAATTACAATTATCGGATCCAGTTTCTCCACTGTTATTGGCGACGTTTTGTCGCTTGATGGGGCTCCCGCTGTAGTCAGGCTTAAATTTTAGGGGAAGGAGAAAGATGAGGCCATCAGGCTGTACGAAAATTTGGACAGGGCACTGCTGGAAAGATTACGGACAAATAATTCCTCTGGAGAATTCTGTTCTCGCTGTGGCTGGCTGCCAAGGAGGTGCCAGTTCCCAAATGTCTTACAGTTCCCAGCACGGGGAAAGCGGGCAGGACTCCGAGGCCCCTTCAGCCAGCTAAGACCTATATTCCAGCCTGGGGTGGGGGGGGGGGGAAGGAAAAAATATTAAACCGCCAACAAGGAGAAGGAAAAAAAAAAAAAAAAATAAAAATCAGCTTTGGAATTAGTTACCAGGGGCAATTTCATATTCCACAGTCTGGTGGGCAAAGGTGGTGACACACTCTGACTCCTAAAAAAAACGAGAAAAAGAGTGGAGGGAGATGAAACCCCATCCAGCTGTGAGCACTGGTGCAGCACTACCATGTTACACGCTCTCTGCCCCCTCCTCCCGCACTGCGCCCCGACCCTGCCTCCGCGTCGGCCCCTCGCTTCCCGCTCCCCTGACCTGCCCCCCGCCATCCTTCGGGGCGCTCAACCTCGCTGGCTCTCGGCTCTCCCTTCTTTCGGGTTTCTACCTCTCTTCTGCGTGGCTCTGCACCTCCGAAGCCCCCCAAGGTCTTTCGGCCCCTTCCTCTCACGGACAGACCCACCAGGGGGGTCGCAGCCTCACCCGCCGCTCAGCGCACCGAGGTCCGGACCCCGGCACCCTCCCTGCGGCCCCTTCGCCCCGGTGGTCCCTGCGCTTTCCCCCCCCACGGCTCTGCCCCCGAGCCGGGACCCCATGGCTCACCTCAGCCCCCCCCCCGTGCACCCCGACATCCCCATCGCTCCTCCCCATCCTCACCCCACAGCCCCCCAGCTGCCTCCCACCCCTCTTCACCCATCGCTGCCCCATGCCCTGGTACAGCCCTAACCCCTGGCTCAGCCCCACAGGGCCACCCGCCTGTCCTCAGCCCCACACACCTCCTGGGGCCCACTGCGGACTCCCCCAGCCCCACGCATCCCCTCACTCTCCCACATCCCCTCAGCCCCACACTACCAGCTCCCCAACCACAAAAACACCCTCAGCCCCACACTGCCTGGCCCCAGCCCCACAGACCCCCACAGACCCCCTCAACCCCACACTGCCTCGCTGCATCCCCACAGACCCCCACAGCCCCACACAGCCTCACTGCATCCCCACAGCCCCGCACTGCCTCGCTGCATCCCCACAGCCCCGCACTGCCTCGCTGCATCCCCACAGCCCCGCACTGCCTCGCTGCATCCCCACAGCCCCGCACTGCCTCGCTGCATCCCCACAGCCCCGCACTGCCTCGCTGCATCCCCACAGCCCCGCACTGCCTCGCTGCCTCCCCACAGACCCCCACAGCCCCACACAGCCTCACTGCATCCCCACAGACCCCCACTGCCTCGCTGCATCCCCACAGACCCCCTCAGCCCCACACTGCCTCGCTGCATCCCCACAGACCCCCACTGCCTCGCTGCATCCCCACAGACCCCCACAGCCCCACACAGCCTCACTGCATCCCCTCAGCCCCGCACTGCCTCGCTGCATCCCCACAGACCCCCTCAGCCCCGCACTGCCTCGCTGCATCCCCACAGACCCCCACTGCCTCGCTGCATCCCCACAGCCCCCCACTGCCTCGCTGCATCCACACAGACCCCCACAGCCCCACACAG
Organism: Pluvialis apricaria; assembly: GCA_017639485.1. Classification (NCBI taxonomy): domain Eukaryota; kingdom Metazoa; phylum Chordata; class Aves; order Charadriiformes; family Charadriidae; genus Pluvialis; species Pluvialis apricaria. The sequence continues at coordinate 2,659,031 of CM030033.1, forward strand.
CCTCACTGCATCCCCACAGCCCCGCACTGCCTCGCTGCATCCCCACAGACCCCTCAGCCCCACACTGCCTCGCTGCCCCCCCACAGACCCCTCAGCCCCACACTGCCTCACTCCCTCCCCACAGACCCCTCAGCCCCACACTGCCTCACTCCCTCCCCACAGACCCCTCAGCCCCACAAATCTCCTCAGCCCCACACTGCCTCACTCCCTCCCCACAAACCCCTCAGCCCCACACTGCCTCACTCCCTCCCCACAGGCCCCTCAGCCCCACAAATCCCCTCAGCCCCACACTGCCTCACTCCCTCCCCACAGACCCCTCAGCCCCACACTGCCTCACTCCCTCCCCACAAACCCCTCAGCTCCACAAATCTCCTCAGCCCCACACTGCCTCACTCCCTCCCCACAAACCCCTCAGCCCCACACTGCCTCACTCCCTCCCCACAGGCCCCTCAGCCCCACAAATCCCCTCAGCCCCACACTGCCTCACTCCCTCCCCACAGACCCCTCAGCCCCACACTGCCTCACTCCCTCCCCACAGACCCCTCAGCCCCACACTGCCTCACTCCCTCCCCACAGACCCCTCAGCCCCACACTGCCTCACTCCCTCCCCACAGACCCCTCAGCCCCACTGCCCGGCCTAATCCCGCCCGCCCCCTCAGCCCCACACCGCCTCACTCCACGCCCACACAGGCCCCCTCCCAGCCCCACACTGCCTGGCCCCGGCCCCGCAGGCCCCCCCCCCAGCCCGGCACTGCCGGTCCCCCGGCCCCGGCTTCCCCCGCCCCCGCCGCACCTTCAGCTCCGCCGCCTCCGCCATCTTGGGACATGGCAGCCGCCGCGCAGGGACCGAGGCAAACTCCGCGCCCCGCCGCGGCCGCAGGGGACGGGGAGGGGAGGGGAGGGGAGGCGTGGGCAGGGAGCGTCGCGCAACTCCGCGCCCGCCGCGCAGCCGCAACCGCCGCGCCCGCTCCTTCCGCAAGCGCCACGCCCACTTCCGCAAGCGCCACCACCACTTCCGCAAGCGCCACGCCCACTTCCGCAAGCGCCACGCCCACTTCTTCCCCATCGCCACGCCCACTTCTTCCCCATCGCCACGCCCACTTCTTCCCATCGCCACGCCCACTTCTTCCCATCGCCACGCCCACTTCTTCCCATCGCCACGCCCACTTCTTCCCATCGCCACGCCCACTTCTTCCCCTTCGCCACGCCCACTTCTTCCCCATCGCCACGCCCCCGGGCCGGGGTGGGAGGGGGCGGCGGCTGTATGGGGCCGTATGGGGCCGGGCGATATGGGGCTGGGGCCGTATGGGGCCATATGGGGCTGTATGGGGCTGTATGGGGCAGGGCTATACGGGGCTGGAGCTGTATGGGGCCGTATGGGGCCGTATGGGGCCGTATGGGGCTGTATGGGGCTGTATGGGGCTGTATGGGGCAGGGCTATACGGGGCTGGAGCTGTATGGGGCCGTATGGGACTGTGTGGGGCTGTATGGGGCTGTATGGGGCTGTATGGGGCAGGGCTATACGGGGCTGGAGCTGTATGGGGCCGTATGGGACTGTGTGGGGCTGTATGGGGCTGTATGGGGCTGTATGGGGCAGGGCTATACGGGGCTGGAGCTGTATGGGGCCATATGGGACTGTGTGGGGCTGTATGGGGCAGGGCTATACGGGGCTGGAGCTGTATGGGGCCATATGGGACTGTATGGGGCTGTGTGGGACTGAGCTATATGGGACAGGGCTTATGTGGGGCTGTTTGGGACTGGGCTATATGGGACGGGAGCTATGTGGGACTGGAGCTCTATGGGGCTCTATGAGACTGGAGCCATATGGGACTGTGTGGGACTGGGTTATATGGGACGGGAGCTATATGGGGCTATGTGGGACTGGAGCTATATGGGGCTGGAGCTATATAGGACTGGGGCTGTGTGGGACTGTGTGGGACTGAGCTATATGGGACAGGGCTTATGTGGGCCTGTATGGGACTGGGCTATATGGGACGGGAGCTATATGGGGCTATGTGGGACTGGAGCTATATAGGACTGGGGCTGTGTGGGACTGAGCTATATGGGACAGGGGCTATGTGAGGCTGTATGGGACCGGGCTATATGGGACGGGAGCTATGTGGGACTGGAGCTCTATGGGGCTCTATGAGATTGGATCCATATGGGACTGGAGCCGTGTGGGACTGGAGCTATATGGGGCCGGGGCTGTGTGGGACTGAGCTATATGGGACAGGGGCTATGTGAGGCTGTATGGGACTGGGCTATATGGGACGGGGGCTATGTGGGACTGGAGCTCTATGGGGCTCTATGGGACTGGAGCTATATGGGACTGAGCTATATGGGACAGGGACTATGTGGGCCTGTATGGGACCGGGCTATATGGGACGGGGGCTATGTGGGACTGGAGTTCTATGGGGCTCTATGACACTGGAGCCGTATGGGACTGGAGCTATATGGGACTGGAGCCATATGGGACTGGAGCCATATGGGGCTGTGTGGGACTGGGTTATATGGGACGGGAGCTATATGGGGCTATGTGGGGCTGGAGCTATATAGGACTGGGGCTGTGTGGGACTGAGCTATATGGGACAGGGGCTATGTGGGGCTGTATGGGACTGGAGCTATATGGGGCTGGGACTGTATGGGGCTATGTGGGACTGGGCTATATGGGTCAGAGGCTGTGTGGGGCTGTGTGGGACTGGGCTATATGGGACAGGGGCTATATGGGACTGGGGCTGGGCTGTGTGGGACTGGGGCTATATGGGACCTGTCCTGTGTGGGACCGGTTCTATATGGGGCTGCTGCTATATGGGGCCGGGGCTATACAGGACCGGTACTGTATGGGGCTGGGGCTGTATGTGGCTGTGCTGTACGGGACTGGGGCTGTACTGGGACCAGTCCTGGTGTGGGACCCGTGGGTGACCGGGGCCCACGGTGGGTGCTGTGACCCCGTCCCGTGTCCCCCGATGGGGCAGGACCCCCCCCCCCCCCCAAGCCGGGACCCCCCACCTCCCCCCTCCCCGCACGCCCGGACGCAGACGGGGACACGGGACGGGGACACGGGACGGGGACACGCGGCTTTTCAGGTTTAATGGCTTCGGGGGGGGGGCGCCGGGAGCGGCCCCCATCCTGCCCCTCACTCCTCCGGCCGCAGGATGCGCAGCAGCATGGCGTGGACCCCCTCGTCCATGAACCCCTGCGGGGAGGAGAGCTTTGCCGTGGGGCCGGACCCGACCCCCCCGCCACCACCACCACCTCGCGGGAGGCTCCGAATTTGTATTTTCCAGCCAAAATTGTCATCGTCCCCACCCCCAGCCCCATGTCACCCCGCAGGGAGGGGGGCGCGGGGTCCCACCTGGGCAGCGTTGAGCAGATGGGTCCTGTAGACGGCCACGATGTCCCGGTGGTTTTTCTGCTGGACCTGGGGAGGAGAGGAGGAAAGCGGGGGTGACGAAGAGGGTGACGAGGTGACGGCGGGTGACGCCGGGCGCTGGCACCCACCTCCAGCTGGAGCTGGAGCCGCGCGTTCTGCCCGCGGAGCCCCAACACCTCCGCCGAGAGCTTCTCCGTCTCCGCCAGCAGCTTCTTCATCTGCGGTGGGGTTCCGGGGGGGGGGGTAAAATCGGGGTGATGGTGGGGACCGGTCGGTCCCTGTCACACCCCCAGGGTTGTCCCTTTGGTCCCCATCTGTCCCCCCCATCGCCAGGTGTGGCTGGGGGTGGACTGGGGTGGGAAGAAGGTCTCGGTCGCCCCAGAGGTCCCCGGGCAGCCCCCGGCCCCCCCCAGACCCGGCTGCCCCGGGGTGTCGGGTTGGGGACATCTGGGGATGGCTGGGGCGAGGGGGGACGGAGAGGGGGACAGCGATGGGAAGGGGACAAGGATGGGAAGGGAATGCCAATGGGATGGGGATGGAGATGGGGACAGATATGGGAAGGGGATTATGATGGGGTGATGGGGACAGTGATGGGAAGGAGATGGCGATGGGAAGGGGCTGGGGACAACATCAGGGACAGCGATGGGGACAGCGATGGGAAGGGGATGGTGATGGGGACACCAATGGGAATGGGACAGTGATGGGGACAGCAAAGGGCAGGGGACAGCAATGGGAAGGACATGGCAATGGGGATGGCGATGGGGACAGCAATGGGAAGGGGATGGTGATGGGAAGAGGAAGGGGATGGGAAGGTGAGGTGATGGGGACAGCAATGGGGACAGTGATGGGAAGGGGACAGCGATGGGAAGGAGGTGGCGATGGGGACAGCAATGGGGACAGTGATGGGAAGGGGACAGCGATGAGAAGGAGGTGGCGATGGGGACAGCATGGGAGACAGCAATGGGGACAGCGATGGGCAGGGAATGGCAGTGGGGACACCGACGGGAAAGGGACGGTGACGGGAAGGAGGTGGCGATGAGAAGGGGATGGGAAGGAGAGGTGACGGGGGTGGCAACGGGGACAGCGATGGGAAGGGGATGGTGACAGGAAGGGGACGGTGACAGGAGCGCCCTTACCTTCCCGTCCTTGTCCCGGCAGGCCCTGGCGAGCTCGGCCGCCCTGTCCCGCAGGCTCCCCACGCCGCGCTCCAGCCCCTCCGCCGTCTCCCGCAGCGCCCGCGCCTCCCGCTCCCGCTCGGCCGCCCGCGCCTCCGCCGCCTCCGCCGCCCGCGTCGCCTCCGCCGCCGCCGCCCGCCAGCGCTCGGCCTCGGCCCCCGGCGGCTCCGTGGCCACCTCCCGGCCGCGCAGGGCGGCGGCGGTGCCGGCAAGCCGCTCCAGCACCCGCGGCACGCGGGGACCCGGTGCCGTCCCCAGCTCCTCCACCAGTTCGCCCAGCGCGTCCTCCAGCTCGCCCGCCAACCCGGCCCCGGCGTCCCCGTCCCCGGGGTTGCCCTCGCCCTCCATCTCCGCAACGAGTTGCAAGGCCTCGTGCTGGGACCTCACCAGCCCGTCCAGTTTGCGGTGCAGCTCCCGCAGGATGCCGGCGCCGGCGTCGCCGGCCGCCTCCCGCGCCCTCTCGCCCACCCCATCCCGCAGCGCCGCCAGCTCCCGCCGCTGCCCCGCCAACCTCCGCCGCAGCCTCGACGCCTCCTCCCGCTCGGCCGCCAGTGCCTGGGCCAAGGCGGCCGCTCCGGAACCTTCCGCCGACGGTTCGGCAGCGGCGTCCTGCTCCCGCAGCGCCCGTAGCTCCTCCTGCAGCCGCTGCCGCTCGCGCCCCAGCCGGGCCAGCTCCCCCAGGAGCATCCCGTTGCTCTCCTTCAGCTCCCGCACCTCCTTCTCCAAGCTCCCACCCTCCCTCAGCGGCTCCTCTCGGCTCTTCCCGCCCGCAGCCGGCTCCGTGCCGTTCACCGGGCAGCAGGAAGGCGCCGTGCCGGCGAACGGGCACGCCGGCTCCCGCCGGAGGTTTTCCAGGAGGACGCGGGATCCTTCGAGCATCTTGGCGTGGGTCTCGTCGGCGCGGCTCAGCGCCTGCTCCAGCCCCACCACCAGCTTCTCCCACGCCGCCAGGCTCTTCCGCACAGCGTCGGCCGACACCACCTCGTAGTGCAGTTTGCTCCGCAGGGCTTCCTCCACCTCCTTCCGCAGCCCTTTGCTCCGGGTGAAGGCGCTCGCCTTCGCCGCCCGCATTTTGGCACACTCGTCCCCCAGCCAGGTCAGGAACGGCGCCAGCGCCGGCGCGCCGGCATCGCCGTCCAGCCGTGCCGCGGTTTGGCATCCTCCATCCCGCTCTTCCTCGGCCATCCTCCTCTTCCTCAGCTCCCCCAGGTGCTGGGCCAGGAGGGTCAGGCAGGCGCCATCCTCATCCTCCGTCCCGTCCCCGGCTTCGTGCCCGGGCAGGAGCCGCGCCAGCTCCCGCACCCGCTGCCGGAGGCCGTCGGTGGTGGCCGCCAACCGCTGGCATTGCCGCGTCTTCCTCGCCAGCCGCTCCTGCAGCCGCCGCACATCGCACCCATCCCGCTGCTCTTCCTCCTCCTCGTCCTCCTCATCCTCCTCCTCCTCGCTGTCACTGTCCGGTGTCCCCTCTCCCTGCGGCGTGGAGTCCCCGGCACGGCCAGTGCCGTTCTCTGCCAGGAGGAAAAGAACAACACCCTTTTTCCCTTTTTTTTCCCCCCTTTTTTTTTTTGCCCTAAAATAAGCCGCCGGGCGAGGCCGGATGGGCGATGGCGGGTGGGGGCGAAGGCGGGTGGGGGCTCACCTCTCCCCGCGGCGCGGGCACGGCGCAGGAGCCGCCGGAGCGCCCGGCTGGGGGTCTGCCCGGCGTAGTGCCGGCGGTCCTCGTCCCCCACGGCCGCCCCGTGGCTCAGCAGCAGCTCGGCCGACTCCACGCTGCAGTGCTCGCAGGCCAGCGTCAGGGCGGTCCTGCGGGGGGCGGTGGCACGGTGACACGGTGGCGTGATGGCGTGGTTGCACATCGGCGAGATAGCACGGCGGCGTGGTGGCACAACGGTGTGGTGGCACAGTGACACAGTGCATGGTGGCACGGTGGCACAATGGCACAATGGTATAGTGGCATGGTGGCATGGTCACACATTGGCATGGTGGCACAGTGGCATGGTGGCACAATGGCACAGTGGCATAATGGCACAGTGCATGGTGGTGTGGTGGCACAGTGGCGTGGTGGCACAGTGGCATGGTGGCACAATGGCACAGTGGCATAATGGCACGGTGCATGGTGGCACAGTGGCACAATGGCACAGTGGCACAATGGCACGGTGCATGGTGGCGTGGTGGCACAGTGGCGTGGTGGCACAGTGGCACAATGGCACGGTGCATGGTGGCGTGGTGGCACAGTGGCGTGGTGGCACAGTGGCACAATGGCATGGTGCATGGTGGCATGGTGGCACAGTGGCATAGTAGCACAATGGCACAGTGGCACAATGGCATGGTGCATGGTGGCATGGTGACACAGTGGCATAATGGCACAGTGGCACAATAGTATAGTGGTATGGTGGCACAATGGCATGGTGGCATGGTGGCATAGCCACACAGTGGCATGGTGGCACGGAGACATGGTGGCATGGTGACACAATGGCACAGTGACATGGTGGCACAGTGGTACGGGTCCCTCCCCACCCCTTTCCCCCCTCTCCCTGGGGACAGCTCTCCGCCGCGGTGGCTTTCCCCGGACCCTTGGGGACAGGGGACACCACCGGAGCTGCCTTTGCCCGTGGCACCTCCAGGGTCCGCACGGAGCCACCGCGCCGTCACCCCAGGCACGGGGGGCAGAGCTGAGACCCCCCCCCTCTCCCGTCACCCCCAAATGTCCTACGAGTGTCCCCCCCTGTCCCCGCGGCCACTCACTTGTTGTCCTTGTCGGCCAGGTCGGGGTCAGCCCCTCTCTGCAGGAGTTGGGCGCAGATGGCAGCGTGGTTCCCCCGCGCCGCCAGCATCAGCGGGGTCTGCCCGTGCTGGGGGGGGGGACGGGGACGGACGGGGACACGCGAGGCACCCATCAGCCCCCGCCGTCCCCCGCCACCCCCTGCCACCCTCCCCCCCGGTGCCCACTCACGGCGTCGGTGACATCCAGGAGGGCCTCGTGGTCGCAGAGCAGCAGCACGCTGGAGGCGCAGCCCGAGGAGGCTGTGGGGGGCACATCGGGGAGGGGGGGGGTTCAGATGGGCCCCCCCCATAGGGGCCCTCGGTGTCCCCCCCCCTGCCCCATCCCAGCCCGGTTGGGGACGGCACTCACCAGCCCAGTGCAGGGGGGTCCGGTTCCGCCCGTCCACATGGCTCTCGTTGGCACCGTACTGGGGGGGGGACACGGCCGTACTGGGGGGGGGGGACAGCGGGCAGGGACCCTCCCCGAGCTGGGGACGGGATGTGGTGTCCTGCCCTGTCCCTCTCCAGCCCGGTTCCCGTCCTCGTCCTCATCCCTGCCCACACCCCCAGCTCCATCCCAGCCCTGTCCCCATCCCCATCCGTGTCCCTGTCTCCATCCCTGTCCCCAGCCCTGTCCTTGTCCCCGGCTCTGTCCTTATCTTCATCCCCAGCTCCAGTCTCAGCCCCGTCCCCAGCCCTGTCCCCATCCTTAGCCCTGTCCCCATCCTCAACTCCATCCTCATCCCCCTCTGCATTCCCATCCCCATCCCTGTCCCCGTCCCCATCCTTATCCCTATCTCCACCCCAGCTCCATCCTCATCCCCTTCTGCATTCCTGTCCCTGTCTCCATCCCTGTCCTCGTCCCCACCCGTGTCCCTGTCTCCATCCCCATCTTCATCCTTATCTCCAGCCTCATCCCCCTCTGCAGCTCCATCCCCGTCCCCAGCCACGTCCCTATCTCCATCCCCATCTTCATCCCCAGCTCCAGCCTCATCCCCCTCTGCATCCCTGTCCCCATAACTGTCCCCATCCCTGTCCTTGTCCCCATCCTTGTCCCTATCCACGTCCCCAGCTCCATCCTCATCCCTCTCTGCATCCCTGTCCCTATCCCTGTCCCCAGCCCTGTCCCCATCCTCAGCTCCATCCTCATCCCCTTCTGCATTCCCATCCCCATCCCTGTCCCTGTCCCCGTCTCCATCCCTGTCCTTGTCCCCATCCTTATCCCTATCCATGTCCACAGCTCCATCCTCATCCCTCTCTGCATCCCTGTCCCTATCCCTGGCCCCAGCCCTGTCCCCATCCTCAGCTCCATCCTCATCCCCTTCTGCATTCCCATCCGCATCTCTGTCCCTGTCCCCATCTACATCCCCATCCTTGTCCCCATCCTTATCCCTATCTCCATCCCTATCCGCATCCCCAGCTCCTTCCTCTGCATCCCTATCCCTGTCCCCATCCCTGTCCTTGTCCCCATCCTTATCCCTATCCACATCCCCAGCTCCATCCTCATCCCCTTCTACATTCCCATCCCCATCCCTGTCCCTGTCCCCATCTCCATCCCTGTCCTTGTCCCCATCCTTATCCCTGTCTCCATCCCTATCCGCGTGCCCAGCTCCTTCCTCTGCATCCCCATCCCCATCCCTGTCCCCGTCCCCATCCTTATCCCTGTCCCCATCCTCAGCTCCATCCTCATCCCCCTCTGCATCCCTGTCCCCAGCCCTGTCCCCATCCTTATCCCTGTCCCCATCCCCAGCTCCATCCTCATCCCCTTCTGCATTCCCATCCCCATCCCTGTCCCTATCCCTGTCCTTGTCCCCATCCTTATCCCTATCCCCATCCCCAGCTCCTTCCTCTGCATCCCCATCCCCAACCCTGTCCCCATCCCCGTCCCCACCCCTGTCCCCGTCCCCGCTCGTACCTGCAGCAGGACCTTGACGCACTGGGGCTGGCAGGCGATGGTGGCCAGATGCAGCGCGGTGCTGCCTGCAAGAGACCTGCGGGCTGGGCACCGGCGGCCGAAGGGGACACCGGGGACACAGCCAGCAGGGAACCCCCCCCCCCCCGGGGGGACGACGACATCTCGCCTTGGGGACACCTTGCCCCGGCGTGGCGGGACCGGGTGCTCCCCCGGGGCTCCGCTGCCTCGGGGCGCAGCTCTGGGGTACGGCTCAGCCCTTCGCCATCGCCCGCGGGGGACGCGGGGACCGGACCCTGTGGCTGTGCCCCCCCCCCCCTTCCCCAGTGCCAGGAGGTGTCCCCACCGGTGTCCCCCACTTACCGTCATCGTTCTTCTCGTTCACGGGGGCCCCGTGGGCCAGCAGCAGCGTCAGGCACTCGGTGAGCCCCTTGGATGCGGCCAGGTGGAAGCTGGAGGAGGGCGAGAGGTGGCTGCCACCGGGGTCCCCATCCGCCACCCCGGGGACCCCCGCGTTGTGTGTGTGTGTGTGTGTGTGTGTGTGTGTGTCCCCTCTCCGGGGCTGACGTACGCGGATTGTCCCACGGCGTTGAGCTTGGCGGGCCGGGCGGTTTTGCGGGCGGCGAGGGCGGACACCCTCCCCACGTCGCCCTTCTCCACCGCTTCCAAAAGCTTCTGGTCCTGCTTGTTCCAGCTCTCAACCTGGGGGGGGGGGGCGGCGAGCGGCTCCGGGGGGGCTGCGGGGACCGGACCCCCTCCCACTGCCCCACCGGGCGGCCGGGGGAAACTGAGGCACGGCGTCTCCAGCCAAAAGGGCCGCGGTACTTTGGGTTCTGACCCCTCTTTTGGGATGTGCCCCCCCCCTCCAAGTGCCACCCCATGCGGTGGTGCGGAGCCGTGCCTCAGTTTCCCCACCCCACGGGGACCCCCGAGTCCCCGCGGAGCCCGGCCCTGGGCGCCGGCCGGGGAAGGTGAGGCGCGGCGAGCGTGTCCCTGCCTGCGCCTGCCCGGCTGGTTTGTCGGGCTGCCGCCGCGCCGCGCCGCGCCAGGCCCCACCGCGGTGCGGGGCGTAGGTGGGCACCGGGGCCGAGCGCCGGGATCGGGGCCGGGCTGGGCAGCGGGAGCAGGTTTGGGGGTAAACTGTGGGGCCGGGCGCCGGGGCTGAGCATGGGGGCGACGGGGCTGGGAATGGGGCTGGGATTGCCGCCGGCATCGGGGCTGGGAATGGGATTGCAGCCGGGATTGGGGCTGGGAATGGGATTGCAGCCGGGATTGGGGCTGGGAATGGGGCTGGGGTTGGGATTGCAGCCGGTATCGGGGCTGGGAATGGGATTGCAGCCGGCATTGGGGCTGGGATTTGGGCTGGGATTGGGACTGCAGCCAGTATCGGGGCTGGGATTGGGATTGCAGCCGGGATTGGGGCTGGGATTGGGATTGCAGCTGGTATTGGGGCTGGGAATGGGGCTGGGGTTGGGATTGCAGCCGGTATTGGGGCTGGGAATGGGGCTGGAGTTGGGATTGCAGCCGGTATCGGGGCTGGGAATGGGATTGCAGCCGGGATTGGGGCTGGGATTGGGATTGCATCTGGTATTGGGGCTGGGAATGGGATTGCAGCTGGTATTGGGGCTGGGAATGGGGCTGGGGTTGGGATTGCAGCCGGTATCGGGGCTGGGAATGGGATTGCAGCCGGGATTGGGGCTGGGATTGGGATTGCAGCTGGTATTGGGGCTGGGAATGGGGCTGGGGTTGGGATTGCAGCCGGTATTGGGGCTGGGATTTGGGCTGGGGTTGGGATTGCAGCCGGTATCGGGGCTGGGAGTGGGATTGCAGCCGGTATCGGGGCTGGGAATGGGATTGCAGCCGGCATTGGGACTGCATCTGACATTGGGGCTGGGATTTGGGCTAGGATTGGAATTGCAGCCGGTATCGGGGCTGGGATTGGGATTGCAGCCGGCATTGGGACGGCAGCCGACATCGGGGCTGGGATTTGGGCTGGGATTGGGATTGCAGCCCACATCGGGGTCGGCATCGGAGCTGGGATTGGGGTCTGGATCAGGGCTGGGATTGGGGTCAGAATTGGGGCCGGCATCAGAGGTGGAGTTGGGATTGCAGCCGGCGTTGGGACTGCAGCCGACATCAGGATTGCAGCCAGCATCGGGGCCAGGATTGGGACTGGGATTGGGATTGCAGCCGACATTGGGGCCAGGATTGGGACTGGGACTGGGATTGCAGCCGACATTGGGGCTGGCATTGGGGCTGGGATTGGAGCCGGCATCAGGGTCAGGATCCGAGCTGGGATTGGGGTTGGGATCAGGGCTGGCATCGGAGCTGGGGTTGGGATTGCAGCGGGGATTGGGGCTGGGATTGCAGCCGGCATTGGGATCAGCATCGGAGCTGGGATTGGGGTCGGGATCGGGGCTGGGATTGGGGTGGGGATTGGGGCAGGACCGACGCTGAGCACCGCGTCCGGCTGCGCTTCGGCACCGGTGGGCACCGCGCCCCGGTTGGCAGCAGCGGGGCCGCAGCCCCCCCCACACACACCCCGGGCAGCGCGGCAGCACCCATGGGTGCAGGCAGGGCACCGAGCCTGCGTTTTACCCCCACCCACGGGGGTGCGGAGGGGGTCCCCCACCCCGGGACAAGGCTGGGGGTGTCCCCCAAACCACGGAGGGGGGGGGGGGGGGGGGGGGGGGGCCGGGACTCACCGCCACCTGCGAGCTGGAGCAGGAGAACATCCGCTTCATGGTGGCTATTTTTGGGGGGGGGGGGGTGTGCCCCCCGCTGCCCCCCGCCGGGCCGGGGTGGGTGCGGGTGCTGGGAGCGTCGGAGGCGTGTGGGTGCGGGTGCTTTGGGGTGCGCGTCCTCCGCCCCGTCACCTCCCCACGCCCGCGGCTGCCTCGCACCCGGCCCGGGCTTGTCCCGTCACCACCCCGGGGACCTCCCGCTCGCCATCTTCCCCCCACCCCCCCACCCCCGCCATCGTGAGAGCCGGGGAAAACCATCCCCATCACCCCCCCACCCCACCCCACACACCCCCCCCACCCACCCGTGGTCACCCCGGCCGTGGGTGCCCATCACCCTGGCGTCAGGCACCGTGCGGGGAGCTGGGAACGGACACGCTCGGCTCACCCCGAGGTGGGGACAGGTTGGGGACACAGGATGGCTGTTTGTTGGGGGGGGGGACACAGAGACACCCACCAGCACTGTCCCACTGTTGGGGGGGGGACACACACCCCGGTGGATGTAGGAGTCAGTTTGAGACACGGTGCACACCACGGCCACAGCACCCCCCGCGCCGCGTCCCCATCCTGGGGTGATGGATCCGATCCTGCCCCCACCCCCCCCACATCACACCCCCACCCCCCAGCCGCCCACCTGCACAGTTTGGGTCCAAAGTGGTCTTTTTAATTATTTTCCAATATTTTTTTTTCTTTTTTCTCCCCCCCCCCCCCCAAACCCTTCTTTTTTTTTTTTTTTTTTTTTTCTTTACAGTTAAACCAAGGGGAACCGACCGATTAAAACCACCAGTCCCGGCCCCCCCCCCAACCCGGGCAGCGCACCCCCCCCTCCCCAAAATCCAGGCTGGGGGGGGGGGGACGGACGAGCTTTGGTAGGGACGGGCCCCCCCCGCCCCCGGCTGGGGACATCACCGCTGTCCCGGGGAGGGTTGGGGTGGGGGGGGTGCCCACATTCTGCCCAGTGCTGGGACAGACCGGGACCCCCCCCCCCCCGCCCCCCCAGCCACCTCCTCCCACCCCAAAAACAACAAAATAAATAAATAAATCCAAGCAGAGGTGGGGGCGGGGGGACGGGGACACGCACATCGGCCCCAAACTGCTGTCGTCCCCCCCCCCCCCCCACCGGTTTGGCAGTGGGGAGGGGGTGACCGGACACCCCCCCCCTCCCCCCACCACCCTATAAGGCTCCCATGGGAATAGCAGCGCCCCAAAACACCCCCGGGTCCCCAACCCCCCCCTGCCCCGGTCCGGATCCTGCCCCCAGCATCTCCATGGCGGGGGGGGTGGGAAGGGGGGTGTCGTGGGGTGCTTGGGGGGGGTCGGGGGGGGGGGGGGCCAGAGCCGGTCCCTAACTGTCCGAGGAGCCCCCATCGCCCTCCTTCAGCTCCTGGCTGCTCTCCACCTCCTCGGGAATATCCTGCATCCTCAGGAAATCTACGGAAAAACACGCGGTTAACCCCCCCCCGGCTCCGGGAAACGCGGGTACCCGGGGTGCTCCTGCACCCCCCCCCCCCCCAACCCCGGTGCCGGGGACCCACCTCGGGGGCTGGCGGGGGGGGAGTGGCGGCTCCCCAACCCCTCATCCTCCAGGAGCGCATCCAGGGCGTCCTCGCCGTCCCGCAGCCGGTCGGCATCGCCCCCCCGGTAATCCAGCTCGTCCCGGGGGCAGGGGGCGAAGGCGGCGTGGTGGTAGGAGAGGCCGGCGGGGTGGGGGCTGTGGCTCAGCTGCTGGAAAGGAGCGGGGGGGCGAGGGGGTGTCAGGGCCGAGCGCCCCCCACGCCCCCCAACCTGCGGGGGCTGAGGCCGGACACGCTCGTGTCATGCATGAGCACATCCTTCCCACCCCTGAACCCCCAAAACGGGATCAGCTGAGGCCAAACACACTCATGTCATGCATGAGCACATCCTTCCCCCCCCCCCGAACCCCCAAAACGGGATCAGCTGAGGCCGGACACACTCATGTCATGCATGAGCACATCCTTCCCACCCCCTGAACCCCCAAAACGGGATCAGCTGAGGCCAAACACACTCATGTCATGCATGAGCACATCCTTCCCACCCCCCCGAACCCCCAAAACGGGATCAGCTGAGGCCGCACACACTCATGTCATGCATGAGCACATCCTTCCCACCCCTGAACCCCCAAAACGGGATCAGCTGAGGCCGGACACGCTCGTGTCATGCATGAGCACATCCTTCCCACCCCCCCGAACCCCCAAAACGGGATCAGCTGAGGCCGCACACACTCATGTCATGCATGAGCACATCCTTCCCACCCCCCCGAACCCCCAAAACGGGATCAGCTGAGGCCAAACACACTCATGTCATGCATGAGCACATCCTTCCCACCCCTGAACCCCCAAAACGGGATCAGCTGAGGCCAAACACACTCATGTCATGCATGAGCACATCCTTCCCACCCCCGAACCCCCAAAACGGGATCAGCTGAGGCCGGACACGCTCGTGTCATGCATGAGCACATCCTTCCCACCCCTGAACCCCCAAAACGGGATCAGCTGAGGCCGCACACGCTCATGTCATGCATGAGCACATCCTTCCCACCCCCGAACCCCCAAAACGGGATCAGCTGAGGCCGGACACACTCGTGTCATGCATGAGCACATCCTTCCCACCCCCTGAACCCCCAAAACGGGATCAGCTGAGGCCGGACACGCTCGTGTCATGCATGAGCACATCCTTCCCACCCCCCTGAACCCCCAAAACGGGATCGGCTGAGGCCGGACACACTCATGTCATGCATGAGCACATCCTTCCCACCCCCCTGAACCCCCAAAACGGGATCAGCTGAGGCCGCACACGCTCGTGTCATGCATGAGCACATTCTTCCCACCCCCCCCGAACCCCCAAAACGGGATCAGCTGAGGCCGCACACGCTCGTGTCATGCATGAGCACATCCTTCCCACCCCTGAACCCCCAAAACGGGATCAGCTGAGGCCGCACACGCTCGTGTCATGCATGAGCACATTCTTCCCACCCCCTCGAACCCCCAAAACGGGATCAGCTGAGGCCGCACACACTCGTGTCATGCATGAGCACATTCTTCCCACCCCCCTGAACCCCCAAAACGGGATCAGCTGAGGCCGCACACGCTCGTGTCATGCATGAGCACATCCTTCCCACCCCCCCCGAACCCCCAAAACGGGATCGGCTGAGGCCGGACACACTCATGTCATGCATGAGCACATCCTTCCCACCCCCGAACCCCCAAAACGGGATCAGCTGAGGCCGGACACGCTCATGTCATGCATGAGCACATCCTTCCCACCCCTGAACCCCCAAAACGGGATCAGCTGAGGCCGGACACGCTCGTGTCATGCATGAGCACATCCTTCCCACCCCTGAACCCCCAAAACGGGATCAGCTGAGGCCGGACACGCTCATGTCATGCATGAGCACATCCTTCCCACCCCCGGAACCCCCAAAACGGGATCAGCTGAGGCCGGACAACGCTCGTGTCATGCATGAGCACATCCTTCCCACCCCCCCGAACCCCCAAAACGAGATCAGCTGAGGCCGGACACACTCATGTCATGCATGAGCACATCCTTCCCACCCCCCAAACCCCCAAAACGGGATCAGCTGAGGCCGGACACGCTCGTGTCATGCATGAGCACATCCTTCCCACCCCCTGAACCCCCAAAACGGGATCAGCTGAGGCCGGACACGCTCGTGTCATGCATGAGCACATCCTTCCCACCCCTGAACCCCCAAAATGGGATCAGCTGAGGCCAAACACACTCATGTCATGCATAAGTGCATCTTCCCCCCCAGCCCACGCCCCAAACCCCGGTAGGCTGAGGCTGGACGCACTCGTGTCATGCATGAGCACATCTTTAACCCCCCCGCCGCTGCCTCCCCGCACCCCAAACCCCCGTGGGCTGAGGCCGGATGAGCTCACGTCACGCATGAGCACATCCTTCCTTCTCCCCTCACTGCCTCCCCGCACCCCAAACCCGGGTGGGCTGAGGCCGGACGCGCTCATGTCACGCATGAATGCGTATTTTCACCCCCGCCACCCCCTCCCCGCACCCCAAACCCGGCTGGGCTGAGGCCGGACGCGCTCGTGCCACCCATGAGCTCCCCGCTACCTGTGGCGGGGTGAAGCTGAGATAGAGCGCGTCGCCGGCCGGCAGACTCCTCCGCCGCGGGTCGGTGCCCCGGCGCCCCCGCGCGCCGCCCTCTTGCCGCAGAGCACCCAGCTGCCGCCGGGCCTCCTCCAGCTCCCGCTCCAGCCGGGCTCGCTCCTGCTCGCTGTCCCGCAGCCGCGTCTCCAGCCCCGCAGCCTCCTGCGCCCGCTCCTGGCAGAGCTGCCGGCACCGGCCCAGCTCCTCCTGCAGCAGCCCGTGTTGCCGCTGCAGCAGCGCCAGCTCGCTGGTGCCCGGCTTCTCGCCCGCTCGTGCCGCCGGCTCGGCCAGCGCCGGTTGGGAACCGCGGCGGGACGGCTTCTCCGGGCCCTCCTGCAGCTGCAGCTCCAGCAGCGTGTCCTGCCGGCTGACCACCGCCTGCGGGGAGGCGGCACGGGTGGGCAGGGGGATACGGGCAGGGGGATACGGGCAGGGGGGTGTGGGCAGGGGGGTGTGGGCAGGGGGATATGGGCAGGGGGATGGATGTGGGCAAGGGGATGCGGGCAGAGGGATATGGGCAGGGGGATGCGGGCAGGGGGATATGGGCAGGGGGATACGGGCAGGGGGGTGTGGGCAGGGGGGTGTGGGCAGGGGGATATGGGCAGGGGGATGGATGTGGGCAGGGGGATATGGGCAGGGGGATGCGGGCAGGGGGATACGGGCAGGGGGATGCGGGCAGGGGGATATGGGCAGGGGGATGCGGGCAGGGGGATACGGGCAGGGGGATGCGGGCAGGGGGATATGGGCAGGGGGATGCGGGCAGGGGGATACGGGCAGGGGGATGCGGGCAGGGGGATATGGGCAGGGGGGATGCGGGCAGGGGGATACGGGCAGGGGGATGTGGGCAGGGGGATACGGGCAGGGGGATACGGGCAGGGGGATGCGGGCAGGGGGATACGGGCAGGAGGATGGATGTGGGCAGGGGGATGCAGGCAGGGGGATGCAGGCAGGGGGATACGGGCAGGGGGATGCGGGCGGGGGGTGCAGGCAGGGGGATGTGGGCAGGGGGATATGGGCAGGGGGGATGCGGGCAGGGGGATGCGGGCAGGGGGATGGATGTGGGCAGGGGGATATGGGCAGGGGGATACGGGCAGGGGGTTGTGGGCAGGGGGATGCGGGCAGGGGGATGCGGGCAGGGGGATATGGGCAGGGGGATATGGGCAGGGGGATGCGGGCAGGGGGATGTGGGCAGGGGGATGCAGGCAGGGGGATGCGGGCAGGAGGAAAGATGTTGGCAGCGGGATATGGGCAGGGGGGTGCAGGCACGGGGATGTGGGCAGGGGGATGCGGGCAGGGGGATATGGGCAGGGGGATGCGGGCAGGGGGATGTGGGCAGGGGGATGCGGGCAGGGGGATATGGGCAGGGGGATATGGGCAGGGGGATACGGGCAGGGGGATGTGGGCAGGGGGATGCGGGCAGGGGGATATGGGCAGGGGGGTGCAGGCAGGGGCTGCCGCACCCCCAGGCTGTCCCCCAGGCCGTCCCCCTCCTCCCCGCCGCAGGCTGCCACCGACCTGCAGCCCGTGCAGGAGGCCGTAGAGGTTCACCAGCCGCTGGTTGATCTCCTGGGGGGGCAGAGAGTGGGACGGTGAGGCCCCGCCAACCGGCGCGGGGAAACTGAGGCACGCCGGCACCGCGGGGAGCGAGCCGGGTCTCCCCCCCACCCCATCCCGCCCCCCCCTTACCTCCTGGGGTACCCGCTGCAGGAGCTGGTTGCCGTTCCCGTCCTACGGAGAGAGCACAGTGACACCGCGGTGGCCCCGGCACGGGGTAGGGCTGTCCCCCTCCCCGTGATGTCCCCCCTCCCCGTGCTCACCCGCTGCCCAGTGTCCGAATCCGCCCTGCAGAACTCCAGGGAGCCGTTGAAGCTGCCGGCGTCGCCGTCTGCGGGGAGAGGCAGGGGGTGAGCCCCACCGCGGTGCCGGGGGACCCCCAGCCAGGCCGCCCACCCCGTCCCCCGTCCCCCATCTCACTGCTGGCGCCGGGGCTGGGGCAGCTCTCGGCCTCGGTGAGGTTATTCTGGTCCCGGTCGCGTCCGGCGCACGTGAATATCTCCTTCAGGCACTCCACTGCGGGGAAGAGCCGGATGAGCCCCACGCCACGGCGGGGACCCCAGCCCAGCCCCCTGCCTCGGGTTCCCCATCCGGAGCATCGCCGTCCCGCAGCATCCCGGAGCATCCCGGAGCATCCGTACCTTCCCGGATGGCGTCGTGCATCAGTTTCTCCCCGCGGGAACCCTCGGCGGAGTCGGAGTGGAAGAGGGTGCGGGGGGCCAGGGGGGGCGAGGGCTCCTCGCAGCCGCTGGCCAGGGCCAACATGTCGGCAAAGAGCCCCACCTTCTCCTCCAGCAGCGCCGTGATCTTCCGATCGTGCTGCAGGATGCGGTCTGCGGAGAGAGGACGAGCAGGGATGGGGGGAATGAGCAGGGATGGGGGGAATGAGCAGGGATGGGGGGACAAGTGTGGTTGGGGGGGACGAGCGGGGTTGGGGGGGATGAGCAGGGATGGGGGGGGTGGGAATGGGGACCCCCACGGAGGTGGCACCCACCTTTCAGCTTGCGTAAGGACGCTTCGATCTCCGTCTCGATGAGGGGAAAGTCCTGGTGGCTGGGGCAGCTGGAAGGGACAGGGACGGGGGGGGGTCAGAGCCGGGACACCCCCCCCCCCCACAACCCCATCAACACCGCGTCCACCCTTCCCGCCGGCCGCATGCTGCCGCGGCTCAGAGGACCCAGCCCAGAGCTGCGCCCCGCTTCCCCCTCCCCATCGCCCACCCCGCGGCCCTGGGCACCCCCCAAAAAATCACATCTCGTCCCCCCCCCGCCCCCCCCGGGGGTGCCACTCACAGGCTGACCGTCTGCTGGATGACCTTCATCCAGTTGTTGCGGTCGTCGCGGGAGGCGGCGTGGACCTCGTACATCTCCGGCGGCGCCGCGCATATGAGGAACATCCCCTTCTCCTGGTTGGCGATATCCCGCACGATGAGGTTTTGCAGGGAGATGACGGCCGGTTTGTCCTGCGGGACAGAGGACGGGGTCGGAACGCCGTCCCGGTGCCGGCACAGTGCCGGTGGGGGGCCGCGATGCCGGGAAGGGGAAGCCGGGCGGTGGTGGCTCACCAGCGTGGGGAAGGTGTATTTCTGGTCCTTCTCTTGCAGGAAGATGAGGACGTCCGTCAGCAGCAGCACCAGCACATCTGGGAGGGAGCGCGGGGCCGTGAGATGCGGCGGTGGGTGCCGGGCGGTGGCGTGTCCCCACCCCACCCTGCTCCCAAATTTGGCCACGGAGGGTGAGGGCCTACCGGCACCCCAGTCCCCCACAGCATCCTCATCCCCCGGTACCCCCATCCCACGGCACCCCATAGCCCCCCCAACATCCTCATCCCCCCTACCCACATCCCACAGCATCCCGGTCCCCCACAGCATCCCCATCCCCGGTACCCCCATCCCACAGCACCCCGGTCCCCCCAACATCCTCATCCCCCCGTACCCCCATCCCATGACATCCCGGGGCCCCCCAACATCCCCATCCCCCGGTACCCCCATCCCACGGCATCCCAGGGCCCCCCAACATCCCCATCCCCCCGTACCCCCATCCCACGGCATCCCAGGGCCCCCCAACATCCTCATCCCCCCGTACCCCCATCCCACGGCATCCTGGGGCCCCCCAACATCCTCATCTCCTGGTACCCCCATCCCACGGCATCCCAGGGCCCCCCAACATCCTCATCTCCTGCTACCCCCATCCCACGGCATCCCAGGGCCCCCCAACATCCTCATCCCCCCGTACCCCCATCCCATGGCATCCCAGGGCCCCCCAACATCCTCATCCCCCCATACCCCCATCCCACAGCATCCCGGGGCCCCCCAACATCCTCATCCCCCAGTACCCCCATCCCATGGCATCCCGGGGCCCCCCAACATCCCCATCCCCCAGTACCCCCATCCCACGGCACCCCAGAGCCCCCCCAACATCCTCATCTCCCATTACCCCCATCCCATGGCATCCCGGGGCCCCCCCAACATCCCCATCCCCCCATACCCCCATCCCACGGCATCCCGGGGCCCCCCAACATCCTCATCCCCCCTACCCACATGCCACAGCATCCCGGGGCGCCACAGCATCCTCATCCACCAGTATCCCCATCCCATGGCAATCCGGTCTCCCACAGCATCCCCATCCCCCGGTACCCCCATCCCACGGCACCCCGGAGCCCCCCCAGCACCCCAAACCCCACCTTTGAAGCGCCCGGCCGCCGTCTTCCAGAGCATGCAGCCGCTGTGCACCAGCTTACGCCGCAGGAGCTCGTCCTTGCCGAAAATGCAGGTGCGGTTCTCCCAGGGCAGCTGCACTTTGGCTCGGCCGTCCACGCGCCGGTAGACGTCCCACAGCCGCGCGTTCATCTCGCACGTGTGCACCTCCTCGTTGATGGAGGAGATCAGCTCCTTCACCAGCTTCAGCGCTTGCGACAGGTCCGCGGAGTCGCCCTCGTTGTCTGGGAGGAAGGGTTGCGGGGGACGCGGTCAGGGCTGGGAATGCCCCCCCTCCGAGCACCGGCAGTCCCCCCCCTGGTCTTACCCACCCCCCCCCCCCAGCCCCGTTACCTTTGGAGTTCTTCAGGATGCGCTCGATGAGCACCGGGTACTTGGTGATCCTCTGCGTCACCAGCAAGATGCATTCGGGCACCCCGTGACGTCGGAGCAGTGGGGACCGCGTCATCCTCTGGCCGGCCGCAGGGAGGGAAGGAAGCACAGGGCACCCCGTTAGCAGCGGCCAAACCCCCGCCCCGGCGCGCATAAGAAGCATTAGGGAGACACACGCAGTTGGGGAAACCGAGGCGCGGAGTTGGCAGGAGGGTTTTCCAGCAGGGCACGAAGCCCGCAGCGCGCAGGGTGACCCCGACACCCATCCCGGGGGATCCCCCCGGAGCCACGCCGGGGGACGGGCGCTCACCCGGATGAACTGCTGGAAGCGCTTGTCGCGGGCGAGCAGGTCCTTGTACTCCTTCACGGCTTTGGTGTGCTTGCTGCAGAACTCGGAGTAGGCTTTCTTCAGCTGCTCCGCGCTGGCACCCGAAAACTGCGGCGAGGGGAGAGAAAGGGGACATCAGCGAGCCCGTATGCCCCACCACCACCACCACCACCAGCACCCCGCTGGCTCTGGTGGCCCCGCGCCGTCCCCACCTGGTTGACGAGGATGTCCCCCCAGGCGGTTGATGACGAAGTTCTTGTTGCTGTCCTGGGCCAGGGACTCCCTGCGCCGCTCCAGGAGCTGCGCCAGGAACCGCTGGTGGATCTGGCCCAGCTCGTCCACGCAGGGGAAGATCTTCTGCACCGTGGCCGGGTCCACCTGCAGATCCTCCAGCATGGCCTTGCGGAACATGTTGGCCATGATCTTCAGCGTGCGGACGTGGTGGATCTCCGTCTGGATCAGCTCTGCGGCGGGGTTGGTGGGCCGGAGTGAGGGGACAGCCACCGCGGCGGGTGCCAGCCCGCTCTGCGCCGTGGGGACAGCACCTCACCCTGTCCCCACCGCCTCCAAGTGTCCCCCGCCTCTGCATCCCCACCCCTGCAGCTCTGACGTGTCCTTGTGTCCCCTACCCTGTCCCCGTGCCCCCATCTCTTCGTGCCCACCTCTGCATCTCTGACCTCTGTCCCCTACCCTGTCCCCGTGTCCCCCACTGCTGCATCCCCATCCCTGCCACTCTGACTTGTCCCTGTGTCCCCTACCCTGTCCCTGTGTCCATCATCTCTTCATCCCTGTTCCTGCATCTCTGACCCATCCCTGTGTCTCCTACCTTGTCCCCATGTCCCCTACCCCGTCCCCATGTCCCCAACTCTGCAGCTCTGACGTGTCCTTGTGTCCCCTACCCTGTCCCCGTGCCCCCATCTCTGACCTGTCTCTCTGTCCCCTACCCTGTCCCCATCTCTTCGTGCCCACCTCTGCATCTCTGACCTCTGTCCCCTACCCTGTCCCTGTGTCCCTCATCTCTTCATCCCTGTTGCTGCATCTCTGACCCATCCCTGTCTCCTACCCTGTCCCTATGTCCCCTACCCTGTCCCCACATCCCCATCCCTGTGTCCCCATCCCCGTGTCCCCTACTCTGTCCCCGTGTCCCCAATCTCAGCATCCCTCTTCCTGCATCTCTGACCCATCCCCGTGTCGCTTACCCTGTCCCTATGTCCCCATCCCTGTCCCCTACCCTGTCCCCATGTCCTTCATCTCTTCATCCCTGTTGCTGCATCTCTGACCCATCCCCGTGTCCCCTACCCTATTATCCCCATCTCACACCGTCCCCTCCGTGTCCGTCCCCCCGTCCCTGCCGGTCCCCGTGCGGCCGCTCACCGTAGATGACGTCCTGCCGCTTCATGACGTCCATCTTGTGCTGCTGCAGGTAGCTGTTGTCCACGGCCAAGCTCCACGAATCCGCCTCGAAGTCCTTCCCGTCCGTCTCGAAGTCGCTCATCAGCTGGTTGAGGATGACGTCGGGGCCTGCGCCGGAGAGCGGTGGGAGCGGGAGGATGGCCCTGCAACCCCGTGTGTGTGTCCCCCGCCACCCCAACGCCCCACGTCCCCTCCCCGGACCCCGCCGGGTCCCCACCTTCGTCGATGAGCGACTCCACCGAGAGCGTGCGGTTGCGCATGTTGAGGGAGTCCGTGGACTGGGAGAGGATCCGCCGTATCCCCAGGGGCGACTCATCGTTGAACGTCCTGCGGGGGGTGGTGGGGACATAAAGGTGACACTCTGGGGACACCCCCCCGGACACCGCCACCCACCCCCGTTTCCCCACACCCCCCCCCGCCAAGTTTACCCCGCGATGTTGGTGGTGGAGACGCTCTTGGAGAGGGAGAGGGAGGGTCGGCCGCGGCGCGGACCCAGCAGCGTCTGGCGGAAGCTCTCCGAGGGGTAGATGGCCGAATTGGGGCGCTCCCGGATGGCGGCTGAGGTGGGGAGGGGGGGACACACGACACACCGCGGGGGTGGGGGGGGGTCAGCACCATGACCATCACCACCCCCCACCACCCCTCAGGCTGTGCACCGCGTCCCCACCGCCCACGGCGGGGACACCCCGATATGGCATCCCCAGGCGGGGGATGCCCCCCAGCCCTCCCCGGGGGGGGTCCCCGCGGGCGGGAGAGGGACACGTCCTCGGTGACAGGCAGCGGGGGAGGGATGGGGGGGGGGGGAAGGGCTGTGTGTCCCCCCCCCGGCACAGCGCACCCCACTCACTTTTATTGCGCAGCGAGACCGACTGCAGCGCCGAGCTGTTCTTCAGCAGCGCCGCTTTCTGTTGCTGGGGGAGGCGGCGGAGGCGTCACGACGGGTGTCACCGTCCCCGTGTCATCTCCCCCCCCCCCCCCAATCTCGTCATGTGTGTCCCCCACCCCCCAAAAAAAAAAAAAAAAAAAAAGCCTGGAGCGGCTGAGCCCCGGCCACCTCGTGTCACTTGTTGCTCACCTTCTGCTTCACCTTGGTGCAGTTGGGCAGCGTGTCCTTGCAGCGGTTGTGGATGGTGACGTTGCAGGCTGCGGGGGGGGGGACACAGGCGCGGGGAGAGGTGACGGCACGGCCACCCCCGGAGACATCGCGGGGGGACACACAGCGCCGGGGTTGGAGCGGGGGGGGGAACACACCGCCATCACCGGAGCGACGGCAGCAGATGCCGGGGGGGGGAATCCGGGAGGATGCGGACGCGACACCAAGCGCTGCCGGAGCCGCAGCTGCCGGGGAGCAGCTGAGCCGCCGCGGTGCGGCCGAGACACCCCCCCCCCCCCAAACCCCGGAGGACACGATGCCCTGCGCCAGCCCGGTGCCACGGGCACGCCGGCTCCATCCGGCACCGCAGCATCGCCTGCGCCGGGGGTGGGGAATGGAAAGAACCGGCGGTGCCATGCCGGGATGCGCCAGGGCGGCAACACCGGCGTTTGCCAGGATGCCTCGGAGAAACCATCTCCGTGAGCATCCCCTGCTCCGCGGCACGAAGCCGCGGCGCCAAACCGGGGGCAACCGGCCGCTTGCTAACGGGAATTGCCGTGCCCACCTGGCAAAGCCGCCCCGGCAAAGCCACCCCGGCAAAGCCACCCCGGCAAAGCCGCCCCGGCAAAGCCGCCGCAGCCGTTTCGGCTACTCACTGGGGCAGATAAGAGCTTCCTTGGCCGTGATGCTCTTGTTGCAGGCGAAGCACATGGTCATGCCGGAGACGGTGATGGTGGTGAAGAGGTGGCCGTTGGTGTAGCGGGCATCCTTCTCCTTGCCCTCCTTCATCTTCTCCTTGCTCTGCCCGGAGAGATGCGACGGGCGCCTGACGGGGCTGCGGCACGGCGGGCGCCCGCCGACACCCCCCGGCACAACCCCGGCTTGTTTCGGCATGCGGCTCATGGTTGCAGGGAGCCGGGGTTGAGGTGGGACCACCCGGTCCCCGGCGATGCTCGGGGGGTCCTGCCGCCCCGGCGGGGGGAGGACGGGGAGCCGAGCGCTTGGGGAGAAGCCACCCCGCTCGCTCCGCTCGCCCGTGCTTCCCATCATCCCATAACCATGACAACCGGGCGGCTGCGGGAGAAATCCCCACCACCGCCCCGGCACCGCAGCCGCCAGCCCCAATGGGGACGAGATGCGGGGGCCGCAGTTTCGGGGGGGGGGGGGGGGGGGGGTGACGATGCTCCCCGGCACCCACGGAGGCCGAGGGCATCGCCGGAGCACCGCAGCCGCCAGCCCTGCGCCTTCCCGCCTCCGTTTTCTATCCAAAGTGGGCATTTTCACTCTTTTCCCCCCCAAAAACGGGGGTTCAGAGGTGCCACCTCCCCCCCCCCCCCCCTTGGGGAGGGTTTTGGGGACCCCAACATCGGTTCGCCACCGGGTTCCCCCCCAGAAGAGGGGAGCGAGCCGGCGTTGTCCCGAGCATCTCAACGGCGGCCGTCGTGCCCCGGACCCCCCCCCTCCGCGCCCCGACCGGCACAGAGCCGCCTTTGTGTGTGTCCCCCCCCCCCACGGCACCCACGGCCGTGCCTGGCACCGGGGGCACCCACCAAACACCACCCCCCCCCAAAACGACGGTGCTTTGGGTGCCCGATCCCCCTTCCCACAGCCGAGCGATGCCAAACGGGGGGGGGGGGGCCCATTTCCATCCCTGGTCCTGACCCCCCCCGGGGAGGGCGGGTGAGAGGCCGAGGGCCCCCCCGGGAGGAGCCAGGTGAGGGAGGAAGGTGAGGAAGACCATGGAAACCCCATAGGACAGGAGGGGGGAGACCGAGCGGAGCGTCCCCCCACCCTGCGGTCCCCAAGGAGGGGAGACACCGGGGGGGGGACGGGGGGGGACACCCACCAGGGGTGCCCCCGGAGCCGCGGGGGGGGGGGTCGGGGCTCACCCGCTCTCCGCAGAGGGGTCCCTCCACCTCTCCGTCCGCCGGGAACGGGGCGCAGGAGCAGCAGCACATCGCGGGCCTGCGGCCCCCCCGGCCCCCCCCGGCCCCCCCCCGGCCCGGCTGGGAGCGAGCGGTGCCCGCTGCGCCTCCGGCCACAACATCTGCCCCGCGATTGTTCCCGGGCCCGGGCTTTGCTTTGCTTTTTTCTTGGCTGCTTTTTTTTTTTTTCCCCTGCTTTTTTTCTGTTTGTTTTTTTTTTTTTTTTTTTTGCTCTGTTTTGTTGTTGTTTTGGGGTTTGGGGTTTTTTTACTTTTTTTTTTTTTTGCCTTTTTTTTTTTTGCTTTCCTTCTTTTTTTGCCTTTTTTTTTTTTTTTTTTTGCTTTCCTTCCTTTTTTCCTTTTTTTTTTGGCTTTCCTTTCTTTTTTTCCTTTTTTTTCCTTCACTTTCCTTCCTTTTTTCCTTTTTCTTTTTCCTTTCCTTTTTTCTTTCTTTTTTTTTTTTTGTTTGTTTTGGTTTTTTTTTTTTTGCTTTCCTTCCCCCTCCTTCTTTTTCTCTTTGCTTTCCTTTTTCTTTCGGCCTTTTTTTCTGCTTTCCTCTTTTCTCTTTTTTTTTTTTTTTGCCTCCACCCCCCCTTTTTATTTTTTTCCTTTCGTTCCCTCCGCTTTTTTTCCTTTTCCTCCGTTTTTCTCCCCTTCTCCTCCACTTTCTTTCCTTTTCCTCCGCTTTTCTTTCCTTTTCTCCACTTTATCCCCCCACCCCACCCCCCTTTTCTTCCCTTCTCCTAATTTGTTTTTTTTTTTGTTTGTTTTGGTTTGGGTTTTTTGCCTTTTTTTTTTTTTTCCTGCCTCTTGTTTTGTTCTGGCCCCGCATCCCCCCCCCGCGGGGACCCCGGCCCCGCCGCAGGAAGCCGACCGATCGCCAGACAAAGGCGGGCGGCGATCCCCCCCCCTTCCTGCCGCCGCGGCCCCCCCGCCCCCGGCCCGCCGGGATTTGCTCCCCGGCACCGACTCCCACCCGCCCCGGACCCCCAAACCCCGACCGGGGTCCCCCCCCACCGGGACCCCCACCCTGCATGGGGCCCCCCCCACCCCGCAAAACACCCGAGTCCCCCCCCCCATGCATGGCTCCCCCCACCCGGACCCCCCCCAACCCCGCAAAACACCCGGACCCCCCCACCCTGCATGGCCCCCCCCCCACCTGGACCCGCACCCCACAGCACTCCTGCTCCCCCCCCCCCCCCGCCTGGGTCCCCCCCACCCCACAAATGCCACACTTTTGGGGGGGGGACACAACGGTACAACGGTGACGGTGCCATAAACCCCCCCCAGGCTCCAGCATCGCCCCTGGAAATATTTTTTTTGGGGGGGGGGGGTGTCACACGCACCCCCTTACCCGTTTACAGAAGGGAGAGTGCACGGGGGTGGGAGGGGGGGGCTGCCCCCCCCAGGGATGGGAGCGGGGGGGGGCATTTCGGACCCAAACCCACCGATAACAGCCCCAAAACAGCGCGGTGGGGGACAAAAGGCCCCCCCTGTGCCAGGCGGGGGGGGGGGCACAGAGGGTCCCCATGCCGGTGGGACACCGAGGACGCGGTGTGACACAGCGAGGGGTGACCTGCTGGGGGGGGGGAATGGTAACACCACCACCCCCCCCCCAAAGCCGAGACCCTGGGTCCGACAGTGGGTTTGGGGGTGTGGGGCTGCACCCCATGGACGGGGGGGGGGGGGACACCGGGGGTGGCACAACACAAATCACTGCGTGGCTGTAAATACCCGGGGGGGGGGACACCCTGAGGGGGGGGAATAGCGGCTGTGCCACCGCCCGCGTCCCCACGTCCCCCCCAAACCCTGGCTGGGGGTTCCCCCGCCACCCCCCAAACCCCAGCGGCGTTCCCTAATACACCTCACCCCCCCCCAAATCCCCCCCCCTCCTCCCCAAAACATCACCCAAAAACCCACCGAATCCCCCGGCCGAGGCCGCCGGCACAAACCGGGGCCTCGTGCCGAACCCCCGCCATGGGCCACCGCAGCGTCCCCAGGCCGGAGGTTTCAGAGGGTCGCGTGTATGTGTGTGCCCCCCCTGTCCCCCATCCCCATATCCGACCCCCCCCTTCCCCGGCGCTGGTGGGGAGCAGAAAGTTTCTCTGCTTGAAGCAGAAATTCGGGGGGGTTTTTTTTGGGTTTTTGGGTTTTTTTTCCGGCGCGCCGCCCACGGCGGGTGTATTTTTGCGGGCACCGCCACGCCGTCGCCCAACATAGCCCAGTTCTTTTCCTGCGTGAGAACAAACCCCCCCCCACACACACCTCCCCCCCCCCCGGCTCCCCACGCCAACCTCCGGAGCCAAAAAACTCCGGTCAGACCCAAGGGAAGAGATTTTGGGGCAATGACAACCCCAACTGCCACCAACCCCATGCGGGGGGGGGGGTTGTGTGTGTGCCCCCCCCCAAATCGAGCCACCTGCGGCATCGCCGGGTGCGAAAAGCCAGGGTGAAGGCGGGCAGAACCCCCCCCCCCCCCCAAAAAAAGCAAAGGTCCGACTGGGGTGATGCCACCAATCCCTGAAATGGCGTCACGGAGCCACATCTGTGTCCCCCCCCCCCTCCTTGTTGTGACGGGGCCCCCCCCGAACTGCCACCCCGGCGTTGAACAAAGCCAGCGCCGAACCTCACCGGCGCGGCAACAAAAGATGCCGCTAAAATCGCACGGGGGGTACCCGGCAGTTCATTCCCCCCCCAACCCCCCCCCCCCAAAAAAAAAGAAGGGGTGCCCCCCCCCACTCCAGTACACAAAAGTCCCATTCTGGCCCCAAATTTGCCCCCTCTGAGGTTCCACAGCGCCGGAGGAGCGATGCTGCGGGGTTTGGGGGGGGGGGGTGCAGCGTGGGAGAAGTGGGGACCCCCCCCCCTCCTGCTGGTTTGAGGGGGGGGGGGTCCCGGGAAGGCATGGGGGGGGGGGAGCTGCCCTGCCGGGAGCCCCCCCCCCCCAAAAAAAAAGCAGGTCCCGCCGCGGGAGATGGGGTCCCCACGGGTGGTGGTGGGGGGTGTCCCCCCCATCCCATCTGCCACCAGGACATCGCAGAGCCGGGGGGGGGGCTCTGTGTGTGCCCCCCCCGCCGCCTTTGATGGGGACCCCCCCCCCCATTTCCAAAGCGGTGACAGGCGGTGGCGGGGCGGGTGGCCGCTCTCCAAGCGCCCGGGAGCCATCCCCTCCCCCGGGGGGGGGGGGGGACACGACACCCAAGGCCAGACCCCCCCCCAGCGCAGGGCACAGCCGTGGGTGGGGCAAAATGGGCTTTGATGAAACTTTCTTTAAACAAAAACCGCCATTTCCCCCCCCCCCCCCTCCCCTCCCCGCAGCCGGCACAGGAACCAACAACCACTTCCCCCCCCTTCCCCGGCTCCGCCATCACCTCCATCATCTCCCCCACCCCCAAAACAATGTGTCCCACCCCCCAAAATAATGTCGCCCCCCCCCCCCAAATAATATCCCCAAAGCTCAGGCTCGGACACCCCCAAACCTCCGCGCGTTCCCCCGCCGGCTCAGACCCGACAAAAACTCGCTGCACCTACGGCCGTGCCACGTGTGAGCCGGCGCAGCGCCGGCGTTGGGGTTCCCCCCCCCCACACCCCACATCCCCCAGGAGAAAAATCCCCACTTTGGGGTAAACTGAGGCAGGGAAGGGGGAGCGGAGCTTCGCACGCCCGCCCGGGCCTCGCACGCCCGCAGCAGCCGGAGGAGCACAAAGCCCTGCCAAGCGCCGGCAGCGCCGGGCACCGGTTGGGTGTCCCCTCCGCCACCGGCATTGACACCACCGCCGCCACCGTGCTCCCACCGCCGCCCTGTGCCA